>SJYX01006047.1:106437-142442 GCA_006410675.1 Oreotragus oreotragus
GGGGGGTGGGAGGAGGGAGGGGGGTTCATGTTTGGGAGTTCGTGTACACCCGTGGCAGATTCATGTCAACGTATGCCAAAACCAGTAGAGTACTGTAAAGTAAAATAAAATTAAATTTAAAAAAAAAAAAAAAAAACTCAAGAGTATAGAATCTCCTGAGGATCTTTTCTGAATTTCAAATGGTTCATTGTTTTAGAAAAGGGATTTCCTTAAACTATGTTCTCACATTGTCAAACATATATGTAAATGCTGAGGAATGCTGAGGGAAGGATAAGACTAAAAACTTAGTGAACCTAGGAAAGTTGATTAGGAAATCTCAAAGATACATGCATTTTCCACTTGAACCAAAGGCTCACCATTGTTCTATTTCTTTTTTTTCCCCCATAAATTGGCCCTGATTACTTCTGAGGGTACCATCAGAAAGGTACAGGAGGTTTGGGATACCAATGCCCTGGGCTAAAAGCTGACAGCAGAAATATTTTATAGCAATAGCTGTCATCTCAAAGGCCACTTCTTGTAAATTGTGTACCTTCCCCTTGCTTTTTAAAAAATCTTCCTGATTCTTTATTTCCTCTTAGTGAGGGTGATTGCATCCTTAACATAGAAGGAGCAAGTATTTTTGTCTTTGTGGACAAGAAAGAAAGAGGAAGTTGAAAAGACTCAAGGGGAGAAAAACCATCCATGGAACAGAGTAGTATCAGCCAAAAATGACAAGGAATTCAGGCTAAATGCCCCAATCGGGCACCAAAACAGAAGGAACACACTGAATCACTCTGGGCCAAGAAAGGACCTTCAGGATTGGCACTGAAAGATCCACATGTAGTTCCCCTATATTCAGAGAGTGGACTGAATTTTTCAGCTTATAATCAAAGGCTCAGTTCTAAGTAAACCTGCCTTTGTTGTACTGCTGGTCCTTTGTATTTATTTCCAGCAAGTGTAGACAGAAATAGTGCCCTAGATTCTTATTTTCTCACTAACTTCCACCGAGAAAATCTGAATTTTGGCTTTACAATCGTCCCTATTTGTATCCCTTTGGCTTTTGACACTGGGTGTTTATTCCTACGAACAGTCTGATGGAAACAGATGAGCATCTGAATTTCGATACTTTTGTAAGCTGGCTCTGCACATAGACACTGAATAAATGATTTTGCAGATAATATTATTGGAAAACTAAAATTTTTAAAAGTAGAAGGATACCAGGATGTATTAACAGGGGTGCAAATTGCCAGGAGTCAGGAAGCAACCTTCCACTTCTTGGCAAGGGCCACAAACTAATAGAATACTATGTCCAGTGTTTGTCTCTGCAGTTTAAAATGCACATTAAGAAATCTGAGATAGAGGACAGCAAAAAAAACTAAAATACACTGAGGGAAAAAAAATGAAAAGCCTTTATTTGGAGAAAAGATTAAAGACGCCAAGGTTGTTTAACCTGGAAAAGAAAATCATAGAGGGAGATTTAAATGAAAAATGTCATAGTAAGTAAAAAGTCAGCAAAATTATTCTACATCTTGATCGAGGAAATAATGAGAAGAAACGTGCTAAAATCAGAGTGAGGGCAAGAGAACCTGGCTGGACATGAGAAAGAAACTCTTGGCCTTGACGTTGGAAGTCTGGAGTGGACTGTCAAAAAAGTTGTGAAATTTCTCGGAAACATCTATAACAATCTGTACTAACTGATGAAGGCATTTTTCTGCCACAAGAAAAATATTTAAATTGGATAACTTCTTAAAAGTCTCGGTCGTGAAGCATACTTAAATGAATTTATCTACCTAAAAAACAAGGTCAGATCAAAATTCCCAGGCCCAAAACATTTTGTTCATACACTATTTAAATTTCTGTCACCTCGAAGTTTTATCTGATTTGACTTAAGCCTGGCATTTGTGTTCAATTTTTTAAATTATTTCTATAATGTATTTTTGCCTCTTTTCTAGCATCAGAGTCTCTTTTTTTTTTTTGTATTTATTAATTTTTTTACACGAACTCCCAAACATGAACCCCCCTCCCACTTCCCACCCCACATCATCCCTCCAGATCATCCCCATACACCTCTTTATAGTAATTAGGACCCGCTAGGGCTCTAAGGTTATTGAAAAGAAGATAAAGACATTCTAGATTATAGAGCATGAGACATTCAAATTGACTTTCTGGTCAACGCTTNAACTCCCAAACATGAACCCCCCTCCCACTTCCCACCCCACATCATCCCTCCAGATCATCCCCATACACCTCTTTATAGTAATTAGGACCCGCTAGGGCTCTAAGGTTATTGAAAAGAAGATAAAGACATTCTAGATTATAGAGCATGAGACATTCAAATTGACTTTCTGGTCAACGCTTATATTAAAAAGGTAAAAAATAAAACCATCTTCCATTTCTATAACTCATGATCTCTTTCCAGATGAGTTTGCTTCACCACATTAATAACAGCTTACCCCTAGGCAGTTTCCTAAGGCCTGAATGAACAAAATGTGGAGGAGAAAAGAGAGATAAAGTTAAGAAAAAAGTAAGAATAAAATCTGGTGTCCAGTGTGTGTACTCAGGCATGTCCGACTCTTTGAAACCCCATGGACTATAGCCTGCCAGACTCCTCTGTCCATGGAATTTTCTAGGCAAGAATACTGGAGTGGGCTGCCATTTCCTTCTCCAGGGGAGACAGTCTAAAAGAAGAAGAGTAAAAAGTTTGAACTTTATTTTGTTAAGGTGGAGGGAACGCTGAAAAGATTTTAGGTAGAAAATTTATCTAATCCAATGTTTATTTTATTGAAATTATTCTGAAGGTGCAGAGTGGAATAGAGTGAGATGAGACCACAGGTGAGATATAATGATGACTAAGCAGGGTGGTGGCAGTCAAGGTGGAGCATGTCAAGTAGTTCCAAAGATATTTACAGGGCACAGTGATTAACTAGATGAAATACACGGTTGGCAAATGACAGAAAAAATCAAGGACAATTCTCAGGTATCTGATTTAAATAAAGGTTGGAAGGACAGAGGTGCTTCTTTTTCAGCTCAGACACCCCAAGCCTGAAAGCTCCAAGAGTACATATGAGAACATTTCCTGGCAGTTATACGAACTCCTCAAAACCTTTTTCTTCCTGGATCAAAGGCATTGGCATTCAGTTGAGCAAATAGTTGTTTTGCCTTTAACATATTTCTGATGCTTTGCTGAAATATCCTTGTTTAATTCTCAAAAGTCACTTGAAAAATGTCATGCCTGACAAATGCCCCCATAAATCATTTGACAAATGAAATGCTGGAAACACCAAACCATGCAAGTCTAGAATCCAAATACCCTGACTTGCTTCACAGCACTTTGAATTTTTGTAAAAATTCTAATCCCAAAACTCAAGTGATTTTTCCCCCCTAAAGTACATCATTTCCAAGAGCAAATCAAAACTTCAACTACTCTGAATCTTATGTGCAATAGCAAATCCACTCATTATATGATTTTCAGGTTTCTTTGAAAACTCTAAAATAAGCGGCTCTGGTGGTTTTTGCATTAGCACTCCCCTGATGACTGTATAAGAGTCGTCATGCAGAGTTTTAATTGAATCTGCCTAACACTCTCCTGGAGATTAAAGGTAAGTGTTTCCAAGAGGAAAGAAAAGTTATAGAACAGAAGAGCTTAAAGTCAGGTTGTAAGATTTCAAGAGAAGGGAACAGAACAATTGTATAGCACTTACGTCTATGACAATAGTAACACAAACTCTACTAAAGAAACCCTTGAGTGCTTCCAGGGCTTGTTTTCAGGGAAACTATCAAAGATGGACAACAGGAGGTCAAGAGTAGCCATTTATTCATCCAATGAATGTCATCTACAATCATAAAATGAATCCAGGAATATTATTATTTAACCCCATGACTTGAGGTACGTGAGTTTATTTAAGGGAAAGAAAAGAAAGCATAAATTTATTTTTAAACTGGCCATTTTGATTCAACTGGTCAAGGTGATACACTGAAAATCTCTTAGAAGAGAATTGCTCTTTTGTCTAAAATTTCTTAATGACATGTTTTATTTATGGCCATTTTGGAGTAAATTAAATGGAGACAAACATCTTTTATTCATAATCCTTAACAAAAAGTTTTTTAAAAACATATATAAAATATTTAACTTGCAACTGAAAAGCCAAGGATGTAACACAATTAGGCTGCACTTCCAGAATATATATGCTTTTATACTTCTTACCCAGACAATTTAACCTGGAAGACTTATTGAGCCAATGTATTACCTAGCATGACTCTGACGCTTTCTAGAAATTGGGTCCTAAAGTCAGTTAAATTACATCTGGGAACTGGGACTCCATTTCCCTCCAGAAATTATTTTTTAAAAAAAGAAGCAAAGTGTAGATTGTTTTAAGAAGCTTCATGTCTCTTGCATGTCAATGCTGTAACCACCATTAACACTGTACGTGGGGTTTATAAGGCTGGTGAAATCAGTACCCAGTCAGAAAAAGAAAGCTGAAAATTATTCAAGGTGTTACATAATGAGACATTCTAAGTCCATATTCAAACTTAGCATTCCATAGAGTTATATATACCCCATGAAGCAGTTTTCAATCACACAATAGTAATCTAATAATCTATGAGTTATTTGTCTATATTCACACTGAGTAATACATTCCCAAACTGAGAAATGCTTCCCACAGTCTTTTCTAAACACATACTAAGCACCTCCCATGTGAGGGGAGGGGGATCACAGGGTGAAAGCAATAGAGAGCTAGAGTACATATTTCCAATTTAGCCTTAGGTTGATTCCTATGTTATGCCCCTAACTTAGCAGGCTAAGGAGAACTCTAAAAGTTTCCAGCCAGTAATGAAGCAACTGCATGGAGGATCATTATTATTGGATAAAAACAGAAGTTTCTAAAACAGTCTAAAAATCTTATTTCATCTGTGGCCAGTAGGAAGTCAACCAGTTAACTCTCAATTAGTTCACCACATAGAGAATAAGGTTTATTTAAAAAAAAAACCATTAAATCTCCATTTCTAAGAAGTTGGTCAACATGCCCACCACTGACACCCCAGTAGCCAATGTCAGATGGATGTCAATAAAGAAAATGAAACATGTTTCTCAGCAAAAATGAATCTGGGGGCAGGGAAGGGAGTTAAGAAACAACTACGTATGGTTAAATAAACAAGTAACTCTAAACTTCTGTTCTTTCTAACCTTGGAGAAGTGGAGTATACTTGTATCTCAAAAGGAAACCAAGGAACAATATGACCCTTGGTGATGGTGGCTTAGTGGCGTGGTCGCTCAGTCATGTCCAATGCTGCAAGTCTGTAAAGCGTGGCCCGCCAGGCTCCTCTGTCCATGGGATTTCCTAGGCAAGAATACTGGGGTGGGTTGCCATTCCTTCTCCAGGGGATCTTCTCAACCCAGGGATTGAACCCAGGTCTCCTGCATTGCAGGTGGATTCTTTACCAACTGAGCATCTAGGGAAGCCAATATGAGCCTTAAGAGCAGGCTATTCTGCATTAACATCCATTCAAGATTAAGTTCTACACCNTCTCCAGGGGATCTTCTCAACCCAGGGATTGAACCCAGGTCTCCTGCATTGCAGGTGGATTCTTTACCAACTGAGCATCTAGGGAAGCCAATATGAGCCTTAAGAGCAGGCTATTCTGCATTAACATCCATTCAAGATTAAGTTCTACACCAGGACAAATAAACATTCATATAAAGGAAAAAATTCCACAGTTCTCACATCAAAGACTGACAGTCTCAACTGGACAATACAACTGGCCTAAGAAAGGGTCCTTTTAAAAGAATCACTTTAAAAAGTCACTTTGAAAAGTTTGAAAATTAATTTAACTAATTACTCAGTTTCTTTAGTTAGTTAGTTAGTTATTTCAGTCGCTCAGTCGTGTCCGACTCTTTGAGACCCCGTGAATCGCAGCACGCCAGGCCTCCCTATCCATCACCATCTCCCGGAGTTCACTCAAACTCACGTCCATCGAGTCCGTGATGCCATCCAGCCATCTCATCCTCTGTCGTCCCCTTCTCCTCCTGCCCCCAATCCCTCCCAGCATCAGAGTCTTTTCCAATGAGTCAACTCTTCACATGAGGTGGCCAAAGTACTGGAGTTTCAGCTTTAGCATCAGTCCTTCCAAAGAAATCCCAGGGTTGATCTCCTTCAGAATGGACTGGTTGGATCTCCTTGCAGTCCAAGGGACTCTCAAGAGTCTTCTCCAACACCACAGTTCAAAAGCATCGATTCTTCGGCGCTCAGCTTTCTTCACAGTCCAACTCTCACATCCATACATGACCACAGGAAAAACCATAGCCTTGACTAGGCGGACCTTAGTCGGCAAAGTAATGTCTCTGCTTTTGAATATACTATCCAGGTTGGTCATAACTTTTCTTCCAAGGAGTAAGCGTCTTTTAATTTCATGGCCCTAATATCAAATAGTGTCAGGTCCTTACACACAAATATGGCTACAGCTTAAAAGAAAAATTTTTCACAAGCTCATTTTTCATTTCATTCTGCAGCCTCCTTATAGTAAAAAGGAAGAAATAAAAATGTGTCCTCTGCAGACACACCTTCTTTATGCTTTACATTATTATTCTTTGTAGATTTTATAGATATTGTGTTTTTTACAAATTAAAGGTCTGTGGCAATGCTGCTTCAAGCGAGTCTATTGGCACAATTTTTCCAACATTATTTGTTCACTTTGTGTCTCTGAATCACATTTTGGTAATTATTGCAATATTTCAGATGCTTCACCAACAAAAGATTAAACTAATTGAAGATTCAGATTATGGTTAGCATTTTTAAGCAATAAGCAATCTTTTAATTAAGACAGTCACTTTTTTAAGATATAATGCTACTCTATACTTAATAGACTAAATGCTACTCTATACTTAATAGACTATAGTATAGTATATACAGAAATTTAATATACACTCATAAACCAAAAATTTGCATGATTTGCTTTATCACAATATTCACTTTATTGTGGCAATCTAGAACCATTTCTTAGAGAAAAATGGCAGTTCAGTTCAGTTCATTCACTCAGTCATGTCCGACTCTTTGCGACCCCATGAACTGCAGCATGCCAGGTCCCCCCTGTCCATCACCAACTCCCGGAGTTCACCCAGACCCACGTTCATCAAGCCAGTGATGCCATCCAACCACCTCATCCTTTGTTGTCTCCTTCTCCTGCCCTCAATCTTTCCCAGCATCGGAGTCTTTTCAAATGAGTCAGCTCTTCGCGTCAGGTGGCCAAAGTATTGGAGTTTCACCTTCAGAATCATTCCTTCCAATGAACACCCAGGACTGATCTCCTTTAGGATGGACTGGTTGGATCTCCTTGCAGTCCAAGGGACTATCAATAGTCTTCTCCAACATCACAGTTCAAAAACACCAATTCTTTGGCACTCAGCTTTCTTTATAGTCCAACTCTCATTTATAGTCCATACATGACCACTGGAAAAACCATAGCCTTGACTAGATGGACATTTGTTGACAAAGTAATGTCTCTGCTTTTTAATATGCTGTCTAGGTTGGTCATAACTTTCCTTCCAAGGAGTAAGCATCTTTTAATTTCATGAGTGCAATCACCAGTGATTTTGGAGCCCCCCAAAAATAAAGTCAGCCACTGTTTACACTGTTTCACCACCTATTTGCCAGGAAGTGATTGGACCAGATCCCATGATCTTCATTTTCTGAATGTTGAGCTTTAAGCCAAGTTTTTCACTCTCCACTTTCACTTTCATCAAGAGGCTTTTTAGTTCTTCTTCACTTTCCGCCATAAGGGTGGTGTCATCTGCGTATCTGAGGTTATTGATATTTCTCCCGGCAATCTTGATTCCAGCTTTTGCTTCTTTTAGCCCAGCGTTTCTCATGATGTACTCTGCATAGAAGTAAGCAGGGTGACAATATACAGCCTTGACATATTCCTTTTCCTATTTGGAACCAGTCTGTTGTTCCATGTCCAGTTCTAACTGTTGCTTCCTGACCTGCATACATTTCTTAGAGAAGGAAATGGCAACCCACTCTGATATTCTTGCCTTGAAAATCCCATGAGCAGAGGAGCCTGGCAGGCTACAGTCCATGGGGTTGCAAAAGAGCTGGACACAACTTAGTGACTAAACAACAACAGCAACAAGAACCATTTCTTACATGTTACAGTCATCAGTAAGTCTGACATCCAGATCTCACAGTCCAACCAAAAAAATGAAGTTCAGAAGCTAAGGCTCCAATGATGAGGTTATGATAACATAGACTTCTATTGTCAGTGATCTCTAAACACCACAATAGTGTCTTTGTTTAAGCTTAATGTACAGTTTTAGCAGAACTGGGATCCTAACACCAAACCACCCTTGAATATTTCATCTATCGTGATAAGCATCTCATGCAGTTATTTTTCTAGTTGGAAACTTGGACAGAGACTGGGGATGTCTATTACTGGCATAATGCTGCTGCTGCTGCTAAGTTGCTTCAGTCATGTCCAGCTCTGTGTGACCCCACAGATGGCAGGTCACCAGGCTCCCTCGTCCCTGGGATTCTCCAGGCAAGAACACTGGAGTGGGCTGCCATTTCCTTCTCCAATGCATGAAAGTGAAAGTGAAGTCACTCAGCCATGTCTGACTCTTAGTGACCCCAGGGACTGCAGCCTACCAGGCTCCTCCATCCACGGGACTTTACAGGCAAGAGTACTGGAGTGGGTTGCCATTGCCTTCTCCAACTGGCATAATGCTAGGTAACAAAAAATATAGGTCAGCTATAACCTTTAGGTAACTTTAGTTGAGTTGATAAAGAGTCAGTACAGGTGCTATAACTGATATGATAGACTGAGTGGCTTATACAGAACAGAAATTTAATTCTAACTTTTCAGAAAACTGGGAAGTCCAGGATCAAGGTTCCAACAGATTCAATGTCTTGTGAGAACTCACTTCATGGCTCACAGACAGCTGTTATCTTGCATTGTCCTCACATGGAAGAAGAGATGAGGGAACTCTCTGGGGTCTGTTTTAGAAAGACACTAATCCCATTTATAAGGGCTCCCTCCTCATGACTTCATCCGATCCCAAAGGCCCCACTTTCACAATACCATTGGAGATTAGGTTTCAATCCACAGTTTTCAGTCAGGGGCACAACACTGTCTATAACATATTTATATATCATTTTAATTACACAGGTAAATCATGACTTAACATTGTAACATTTAAATATTTCAGATAAGATAAAAATTCGCCTCTGAGTAACACTCTCCTATCACTGAACAGGGATAACCCCTATTCTTGCAGCTTCCGCACTCACCCTATTCTAATCTTTCCACCTCAGTGTTATGAAGAAGTGCAGACCAACTAACCAGAAAATGAGAAATCATCTGGAAAACTGAGGAGTCTCAGCCGACATCCAGGAACAACTGCTACATATCTGAATGAAGACAACCTGGACCCTCCAGCCACAATGGAACCTTCAGGGAACTACAGCTTAAATGATCCCAGGTGATAAGAACTTCCCAGATTTCCAACCTACAGATAATACACTGCTTTAAGTAATCAGGTTTCAGACTTCCTTCTTACACAGCAGCAGATAACTAAAATGAATCCTTTTTCTATTAGGCTAGTTCTTACTTCTTTTTAGAATGTTGTTTTAACTTTTTCTTCTGAAATACTCCTTTTTAGATGTCACAAATAATTTTTTCTAGCCTGTCAGTTGTATCAGTGTTCATCAAGAAAAATACAACCAGTAGGAAATATCTATTAACAGAGTGAATGCAAGGAATTGGCTTATGCAATTGTAGAGGTGGCCTCAGTTCAGCTTGGTTCAGTTCAGTCGCTCAGCCGTGTCCAACTCTTTGCAACCCCATGAATCGCAGCACACCAGGCCTCCCTGTCCATCACCAACTCCCAGAGTTCACTCAAACACACATCCATCGAGCCAGTGATGCCATCCAGCCATCTTATCCTCTGTCGCCCCCTTCTCCTCCTGCCCCCAATACCTCCCAGCATCAGGGTCTTCTCAAATGAGTCAGTTCTTTGCATCAGGTGGCCAAAGTATTGGAGTTTCAGCTTCAAAATCAGTCCTTCCAATGAACACCCAGGACTGATCTCCTTTAGGATGGACTGGTTGGATCTCCTTGCAGTCCAAGGGACTCTCAGGAGTCTTCTCCAACACCACAGTTCAAAAGCATCAACTCTTCGGTGCTCAGCTTTCTTCACAGTCCAACTCTCACATTCATACGTGACTACTGGAAAAACCACAGCCTTGACTAGACGGATCTTTGTTGACAAAGTAATGTCTCTGCTTTTGAATATGCTATCTAGGTGGCCTAGCTAAGTTCAAAACAATAGGGCAGGCCACTTCAAATGAACGGAAGCTGCAGTCCATGGGGCACCATTTCCTCTCCTTCAAGGAAACCTCAATTCTACTCTTAAGGGCTTCCAACGGATTAAATCAGGCCCATCTACATAATCTAAAATAATCTCCTTTACCTAAAGACAACTAATTATGGATTTTAATAGCATCTTCAAAATTCCTTCGCAGCAACACCTAGATTAATGTTAGCATAAATAATGGAAACTGTAGCTAACCCAAGTGGACATGTAAAATTGACCATCATATTTGCTTTAAACTTACTTGGTGCCTTTAGTCATAATTAAGTGTTTTATTCTGATGTAATCAAATGTGTCAACCTTCTAACTTATGTTTACTGTGATCATGTTTAAAAACAACTTTTGGGGTCTGGGCCAAGATAATGGGTTAGGAGACCCTGGACTCAACTCCTTCCATGGGCGTACAAAAATTACAGCTACTTAAAGAGCAACTGTAGGGTTCCCTCGTGGCTCAGATAGTAAAGAGTCTACTGGCAATGCAGGAGACTCAGGTTCAATCCCTGGTTTGGGAAGATCCCCTAGAGAAGGGAATGGCAACCCACTTCAGTATCCTTGCCTGGAGAATTCCACAGACAGAGGAATCTGGTGGGCTACAGCCCATGGGGTCGCAAAGAGTCAGACACAACTGACCGACTAACACACACACAACACAACAAAGAGCAGCTGTCTCTGACAGCAACCTGAAAGCTAGCAGAAAAGATTTTCTACAGCTAGAAAGATAAAGAAAGAGCCACAGTGAAATGGGTAGGAAGAATGGATATAGTTAGGATCCACAACCTCAGCACATTGATGCACAAATGGGAGGAAAAATCACAACCCGGGAGTTCCTCCTCCAGAAGCAGGGAATCCGATCCTCTTATCAGGCTTCCCAGCCCACTGGAAAGACAAGCCCTCAAAATGCCTGTCTTTGAAAACCAGCAGGGCTTACATTCAGGATACCCAAAGAGCTGTAGGAAACCTAGGCTCTACTCCTGAAGGGTGCATTAAAAAACTCACTCACTCTGATTCACTATTTGCAGATGACATGATACTTTAAACAGAAAACCTTAAGTGAAAAAAAAAGTATTAGTCGCTCAGTTATGTCTGACTCTTTGTGACCCCATGGACTGTAGCCCACCAGGCTCCTCTGTCCATGGAATTCTCCAGGCAAGAATATTGGTGTGTGGTGCCATTCCCTTCTCCAGGAGAATCTTTCCTCAAATTCTTCCCCGCCAAAATAAATAAATAAATAAATAAAACTAATAAATGAATTCACAAAGTTGCAAGACAAGATTTATATAGAGAAATCTGTTGTTTTACTGTACACTAATAATAAACTGTGAAATGGAAAGTAAAAAAAAAAAATCCTATTTAAAATTGCATTGAGAAGAACAAAATACCTAGGATTAAATTTAAGCAAGGAAGTGAAAGACCTATACTCTGAAAACTATAAAACACTGATGAAGAAAACTGAAGATGATATAAAGAAATGGAAAGATGCCCCATGCTCTTGGATTGAAAGAATTAATACTGCAAAAATGGCCATACTCCCCAAAGCAACTTACAGATTTAATGTGATACTTATCCAAATACCCATGACATTTTTCTCACAATTAGAACAAATAATCATAATATCAATATAGAACTACAAAAGACCCCAAACTGCCAAAGTAATCTTGAGAAAAAAAGAACAAAGCTGGGATATCATGCTCCTTGACTTCAAACTAAACTACCAAGTTACTGACAAGAGGTTAATTTCCAAAATATATAAGCAGTACATACAACTAAGTATCAAAAAAAAATCCAACAAAATAAATGGGCAGAAGATCTGAATAGACATTTTTCCAAATAAAACACAGATGGCCAATAGGCACATGAAAAGATGCTCAACATTTCTAATAATCAGAGAAATTCAAGCAAAAACAAATATATAACCTCACACCTGTCAGAATGGCTCTCATCAAACAAATAAATGTTGGCAAGAATGTAGAGGAAAGGAAGTATAAGCTGATGTATCCATCATGGAAAACAATATGGAGGTTCCTCAAAAAACTAAAAATAAAACTACCACATGATCCAGCAATTCTACCACTGCATATATATCTAGAGAAAATGAAAACACTAATTAAAAAGATAGAGGTACCCCAATGTTCATAGCAGCAGCATTATTTACAATTGCCAAGATACAGAAGCAATATAAGTGTCCATCAATGAAGGAGCAAAGAAGATGTGGTGTGGTATGGTGCATGTGCATGTATACGAAATGGAATACTATTCAGCCATAAAAAGAATGAAATATTGCCATCTGCAAAAATGGATAGGCTATATGCTATAAGGATATATATCGTACAGGTCAGGGAATGTAGTCAATATTTTTTAATAACTATAAATGGAGAATGGGGCTTCCCAGATGGCTCAGTGGTAAAGAATCCGCCTGCCAATACAGGAGACATAAAAGACACGAGTTCAATCCCTGAGTCTGGGAAGATGCCCTGGAGGAGGAAATGGCAACCCACTCCAGTATTCTTGCCTGGGAAAGTCCATAGACAGAGGAACCTGAAGGGCTATATAGTCCATAGGGTTGCAGAGGGCAGGCACAGTTGAGGGACTGAGCACTGGGCACATGCAAATGGAGAATAACTTTTAAAAATTGTAAATCACTGCATTGTACACCTGTACCTTATTTAATATGTGCATCAACTATAATTAATTTTTTTTTAAAAATTCAAATGGATAAAGAAGATATGATACAAACACACACACACACACAATGGAATTCTCAGTTCAGTTCAGTCGCTCAGTCGTGTCCGACTTTTTGCAGCCCCGTGAATCACAGCACGACAGGCCTCCCTGTCCATCACCAACTCCCAGAGTTTATTTAAACTCATGTCCATCGAGTCAGTGATGCCATCCAGCCATCTCATCCTCTGTCATCCCCTTCTCCTCCTGCCCCCAACCCCTCTCAGCATCAGGGTCTTTTCCAATGAGTCAACCCTTCACATCAGGTGGCCAAAGTATTGGAATTTCAGCCTCAGCATCAGTCCTTCCAGTGAACACCCAGGACTGATCTTTAGAATGGACTGGTTGGATCTCCTTGCAGTCCAAGCGACTCTCAAGAGTTTGCCTTGATTCATGGACTGAACATTCCAGGTTCCTATGCAATATTGCTCTTTACAGCATCGGACTTTGCTTCTATCACCAGTCAAATCCACAACTGGATATTGTTTTTTTTCTTTGGCTCCATCCCTTCATTCTTTCTGCAGTTATTTCTCCACTGATCTCCAGTAGCATATTGGGCACCTACCGACCTGGGGAGTTTCTCTTTCAGTATCCTATCATTTTACCTTCTCATACTGTTCATGGGGTTCTCAAGGCAAGAATATTGAAGTGGTTTGCCATTCCCTTCTCCAGTGGACCACATTCTGTCAGACTTCTCCACCATGACCCGTCCGTCACGAGTGGCCCCACACAGCATGGCTTAGTTTCACTGAGTTAGACAAGGCTGTGGTCCATGTGATCAAACTGGCTAGTTACTCAGCAATAAAAAAGAACGACATTTTTCTATTTGCAACAAATTGATGTACCTGGAGGATACTGTGTTTAGTGAAATAACTCAGACAAAGAAAGGTAAATACTATGGGTTGGCCAAAACATCCATTAATTTTTTTTTTCTATAAGAGGGCTCTAGTATAGCACTTTGTTGTCTTTAACTTTATTCAAAACAGTTTTGTAAGATTGTGACATAAAATCAGCATGCATTTTTAAAAAATCAAAATTTTTGAATTTTTGTATAGCCATTTTAGTACTGAAAATAAATGAAAGAAGCAAAATTTTGGCATACTATGCTTTATTATTTCAATAAAGGTAAAAATACAACCGAACAGCAAAAAAAAAAAAAAAATGAGTCAACTCTTCACATGAGGTGGCCAAAGTACTGGAGTTTCAGCTTTAGCATCAGTCCTTCCAAAGAAATCCCAGGGTTGATCTCCTTCAGAATGGACTGGTTGGATCTCCTTGCAGTCCAAGGGACTCTCAAGAGTCTTCTCCAACACCACAGTTCAAAAGCATCGATTCTTCGGCGCTCAGCTTTCTTCACAGTCCAACTCTCACATCCATACATGACCACAGGAAAAACCATAGCCTTGACTAGGCGGACCTTAGTCGGCAAAGTAATGTCTCTGCTTTTGAATATACTATCCAGGTTGGTCATAACTTTTCTTCCAAGGAGTAAGCGTCTTTTAATTTCATGGCCCTAATATCAAATAGTGTCAGGTCCTTACACACAAATATGGCTACAGCTTAAAAGAAAAATTTTTCACAAGCTCATTTTTCATTTCATTCTGCAGCCTCCTTATAGTAAAAAGGAAGAAATAAAAATGTGTCCTCTGCAGACACACCTTCTTTATGCTTTACATTATTATTCTTTGTAGATTTTATAGATATTGTGTTTTTTACAAATTAAAGGTCTGTGGCAATGCTGCTTCAAGCGAGTCTATTGGCACAATTTTTCCAACATTATTTGTTCACTTTGTGTCTCTGAATCACATTTTGGTAATTATTGCAATATTTCAGATGCTTCACCAACAAAAGATTAAACTAATTGAAGATTCAGATTATGGTTAGCATTTTTAAGCAATAAGCAATCTTTTAATTAAGACAGTCACTTTTTTAAGATATAATGCTACTCTATACTTAAGAGACTAAATGCTACTCTATACTTAATAGACTATAGTATAGTATATACAGAAATTTAATATACACTCATAAACCAAAAATTTGCATGATTTGCTTTATCACAATATTCACTTTATTGTGGCAATCTAGAACCATTTCTTAGAGAAAAATGGCAGTTCAGTTCAGTTCATTCACTCAGTCATGTCCGACTCTTTGCGACCCCATGAACTGCAGCATGCCAGGTCCCCCCTGTCCATCACCAACTCCCGGAGTTCACCCAGACCCACGTTCATCAAGCCAGTGATGCCATCCAACCACCTCATCCTTTGTTGTCTCCTTCTCCTGCCCTCAATCTTTCCCAGCATCGGAGTCTTTTCAAATGAGTCAGCTCTTCGCGTCAGGTGGCCAAAGTATTGGAGTTTCACCTTCAGAATCATTCCTTCCAATGAACACCCAGGACTGATCTCCTTTAGGATGGACTGGTTGGATCTCCTTGCAGTCCAAGGGACTATCAATAGTCTTCTCCAACATCACAGTTCAAAAACACCAATTCTTTGGCACTCAGCTTTCTTTATAGTCCAACTCTCATTTATAGTCCATACATGACCACTGGAAAAACCATAGCCTTGACTAGATGGACATTTGTTGACAAAGTAATGTCTCTGCTTTTTAATATGCTGTCTAGGTTGGTCATAACTTTCCTTCCAAGGAGTAAGCATCTTTTAATTTCATGAGTGCAATCACCAGTGATTTTGGAGCCCCCCAAAAATAAAGTCAGCCACTGTTTACACTGTTTCACCACCTATTTGCCAGGAAGTGATTGGACCAGATCCCATGATCTTCATTTTCTGAATGTTGAGCTTTAAGCCAAGTTTTTCACTCTCCACTTTCACTTTCATCAAGAGGCTTTTTAGTTCTTCTTCACTTTCCGCCATAAGGGTGGTGTCATCTGCGTATCTGAGGTTATTGATATTTCTCCCGGCAATCTTGATTCCAGCTTTTGCTTCTTTTAGCCCAGCGTTTCTCATGATGTACTCTGCATAGAAGTAAGCAGGGTGACAATATACAGCCTTGACATATTCCTTTTCCTATTTGGAACCAGTCTGTTGTTCCATGTCCAGTTCTAACTGTTGCTTCCTGACCTGCATACATTTCTTAGAGAAGGAAATGGCAACCCACTCTGATATTCTTGCCTTGAAAATCCCATGAGCAGAGGAGCCTGGCAGGCTACAGTCCATGGGGTTGCAAAAGAGCTGGACACAACTTAGTGACTAAACAACAACAGCAACAAGAACCATTTCTTACATGTTACAGTCATCAGTAAGTCTGACATCCAGATCTCACAGTCCAACCAAAAAAATGAAGTTCAGAAGCTAAGGCTCCAATGATGAGGTTATGATAACATAGACTTCTATTGTCAGTGATCTCTAAACACCACAATAGTGTCTTTGTTTAAGCTTAATGTACAGTTTTAGCAGAACTGGGATCCTAACACCAAACCACCCTTGAATATTTCATCTATCGTGATAAGCATCTCATGCAGTTATTTTTCTAGTTGGAAACTTGGACAGAGACTGGGGATGTCTATTACTGGCATAATGCTGCTGCTGCTGCTAAGTTGCTTCAGTCATGTCCAGCTCTGTGTGACCCCACAGATGGCAGGTCACCAGGCTCCCTCGTCCCTGGGATTCTCCAGGCAAGAACACTGGAGTGGGCTGCCATTTCCTTCTCCAATGCATGAAAGTGAAAGTGAAGTCACTCAGCCATGTCTGACTCTTAGTGACCCCAGGGACTGCAGCCTACCAGGCTCCTCCATCCACGGGACTTTACAGGCAAGAGTACTGGAGTGGGTTGCCATTGCCTTCTCCAACTGGCATAATGCTAGGTAACAAAAAATATAGGTCAGCTATAACCTTTAGGTAACTTTAGTTGAGTTGATAAAGAGTCAGTACAGGTGCTATAACTGATATGATAGACTGAGTGGCTTATACAGAACAGAAATTTAATTCTAACTTTTCAGAAAACTGGGAAGTCCAGGATCAAGGTTCCAACAGATTCAATGTCTTGTGAGAACTCACTTCATGGCTCACAGACAGCTGTTATCTTGCATTGTCCTCACATGGAAGAAGAGATGAGGGAACTCTCTGGGGTCTGTTTTAGAAAGACACTAATCCCATTTATAAGGGCTCCCTCCTCATGACTTCATCCGATCCCAAAGGCCCCACTTTCACAATACCATTGGAGATTAGGTTTCAATCCACAGTTTTCAGTCAGGGGCACAACACTGTCTATAACATATTTATATATCATTTTAATTACACAGGTAAATCATGACTTAACATTGTAACATTTAAATATTTCAGATAAGATAAAAATTCGCCTCTGAGTAACACTCTCCTATCACTGAACAGGGATAACCCCTATTCTTGCAGCTTCCGCACTCACCCTATTCTAATCTTTCCACCTCAGTGTTATGAAGAAGTGCAGACCAACTAACCAGAAAATGAGAAATCATCTGGAAAACTGAGGAGTCTCAGCCGACATCCAGGAACAACTGCTACATATCTGAATGAAGACAACCTGGACCCTCCAGCCACAATGGAACCTTCAGGGAACTACAGCTTAAATGATCCCAGGTGATAAGAACTTCCCAGATTTCCAACCTACAGATAATACACTGCTTTAAGTAATCAGGTTTCAGACTTCCTTCTTACACAGCAGCAGATAACTAAAATGAATCCTTTTTCTATTAGGCTAGTTCTTACTTCTTTTTAGAATGTTGTTTTAACTTTTTCTTCTGAAATACTCCTTTTTAGATGTCACAAATAATTTTTTCTAGCCTGTCAGTTGTATCAGTGTTCATCAAGAAAAATACAACCAGTAGGAAATATCTATTAACAGAGTGAATGCAAGGAATTGGCTTATGCAATTGTAGAGGTGGCCTCAGTTCAGCTTGGTTCAGTTCAGTCGCTCAGCCGTGTCCAACTCTTTGCAACCCCATGAATCGCAGCACACCAGGCCTCCCTGTCCATCACCAACTCCCAGAGTTCACTCAAACACACATCCATCGAGCCAGTGATGCCATCCAGCCATCTTATCCTCTGTCGCCCCCTTCTCCTCCTGCCCCCAATACCTCCCAGCATCAGGGTCTTCTCAAATGAGTCAGTTCTTTGCATCAGGTGGCCAAAGTATTGGAGTTTCAGCTTCAAAATCAGTCCTTCCAATGAACACCCAGGACTGATCTCCTTTAGGATGGACTGGTTGGATCTCCTTGCAGTCCAAGGGACTCTCAGGAGTCTTCTCCAACACCACAGTTCAAAAGCATCAACTCTTCGGTGCTCAGCTTTCTTCACAGTCCAACTCTCACATTCATACGTGACTACTGGAAAAACCACAGCCTTGACTAGACGGATCTTTGTTGACAAAGTAATGTCTCTGCTTTTGAATATGCTATCTAGGTGGCCTAGCTAAGTTCAAAACAATAGGGCAGGCCACTTCAAATGAACGGAAGCTGCAGTCCATGGGGCACCATTTCCTCTCCTTCAAGGAAACCTCAATTCTACTCTTAAGGGCTTCCAACGGATTAAATCAGGCCCATCTACATAATCTAAAATAATCTCCTTTACCTAAAGACAACTAATTATGGATTTTAATAGCATCTTCAAAATTCCTTCGCAGCAACACCTAGATTAATGTTAGCATAAATAATGGAAACTGTAGCTAACCCAAGTGGACATGTAAAATTGACCATCATATTTGCTTTAAACTTACTTGGTGCCTTTAGTCATAATTAAGTGTTTTATTCTGATGTAATCAAATGTGTCAACCTTCTAACTTATGTTTACTGTGATCATGTTTAAAAACAACTTTTGGGGTCTGGGCCAAGATAATGGGTTAGGAGACCCTGGACTCAACTCCTTCCATGGGCGTACAAAAATTACAGCTACTTAAAGAGCAACTGTAGGGTTCCCTCGTGGCTCAGATAGTAAAGAGTCTACTGGCAATGCAGGAGACTCAGGTTCAATCCCTGGTTTGGGAAGATCCCCTAGAGAAGGGAATGGCAACCCACTTCAGTATCCTTGCCTGGAGAATTCCACAGACAGAGGAATCTGGTGGGCTACAGCCCATGGGGTCGCAAAGAGTCAGACACAACTGACCGACTAACACACACACAACACAACAAAGAGCAGCTGTCTCTGACAGCAACCTGAAAGCTAGCAGAAAAGATTTTCTACAGCTAGAAAGATAAAGAAAGAGCCACAGTGAAATGGGTAGGAAGAATGGATATAGTTAGGATCCACAACCTCAGCACATTGATGCACAAATGGGAGGAAAAATCACAACCCGGGAGTTCCTCCTCCAGAAGCAGGGAATCCGATCCTCTTATCAGGCTTCCCAGCCCACTGGAAAGACAAGCCCTCAAAATGCCTGTCTTTGAAAACCAGCAGGGCTTACATTCAGGATACCCAAAGAGCTGTAGGAAACCTAGGCTCTACTCCTGAAGGGTGCATTAAAAAACTCACTCACTCTGATTCACTATTTGCAGATGACATGATACTTTAAACAGAAAACCTTAAGTGAAAAAAAAAGTATTAGTCGCTCAGTTATGTCTGACTCTTTGTGACCCCATGGACTGTAGCCCACCAGGCTCCTCTGTCCATGGAATTCTCCAGGCAAGAATATTGGTGTGTGGTGCCATTCCCTTCTCCAGGAGAATCTTTCCTCAAATTCTTCCCCGCCAAAATAAATAAATAAATAAATAAAACTAATAAATGAATTCACAAAGTTGCAAGACAAGATTTATATAGAGAAATCTGTTGTTTTACTGTACACTAATAATAAACTGTGAAATGGAAAGTAAAAAAAAAAAAAATCCTATTTAAAATTGCATTGAGAAGAACAAAATACCTAGGATTAAATTTAAGCAAGGAAGTGAAAGACCTATACTCTGAAAACTATAAAACACTGATGAAGAAAACTGAAGATGATATAAAGAAATGGAAAGATGCCCCATGCTCTTGGATTGAAAGAATTAATACTGCAAAAATGGCCATACTCCCCAAAGCAACTTACAGATTTAATGTGATACTTATCCAAATACCCATGACATTTTTCTCACAATTAGAACAAATAATCATAATATCAATATAGAACTACAAAAGACCCCAAACTGCCAAAGTAATCTTGAGAAAAAAAGAACAAAGCTGGGATATCATGCTCCTTGACTTCAAACTAAACTACCAAGTTACTGACAAGAGGTTAATTTCCAAAATATATAAGCAGTACATACAACTAAGTATCAAAAAAAAATCCAACAAAATAAATGGGCAGAAGATCTGAATAGACATTTTTCCAAATAAAACACAGATGGCCAATAGGCACATGAAAAGATGCTCAACATTTCTAATAATCAGAGAAATTCAAGCAAAAACAAATATATAACCTCACACCTGTCAGAATGGCTCTCATCAAACAAATAAATGTTGGCAAGAATGTAGAGGAAAGGAAGTATAAGCTGATGTATCCATCATGGAAAACAATATGGAGGTTCCTCAAAAAACTAAAAATAAAACTACCACATGATCCAGCAATTCTACCACTGCATATATATCTAGAGAAAATGAAAACACTAATTAAAAAGATAGAGGTACCCCAATGTTCATAGCAGCAGCATTATTTACAATTGCCAAGATACAGAAGCAATATAAGTGTCCATCAATGAAGGAGCAAAGAAGATGTGGTGTGGTATGGTGCATGTGCATGTATACGAAATGGAATACTATTCAGCCATAAAAAGAATGAAATATTGCCATCTGCAAAAATGGATAGGCTATATGCTATAAGGATATATATCGTACAGGTCAGGGAATGTAGTCAATATTTTTTAATAACTATAAATGGAGAATGGGGCTTCCCAGATGGCTCAGTGGTAAAGAATCCGCCTGCCAATACAGGAGACATAAAAGACACGAGTTCAATCCCTGAGTCTGGGAAGATGCCCTGGAGGAGGAAATGGCAACCCACTCCAGTATTCTTGCCTGGGAAAGTCCATAGACAGAGGAACCTGAAGGGCTATATAGTCCATAGGGTTGCAGAGGGCAGGCACAGTTGAGGGACTGAGCACTGGGCACATGCAAATGGAGAATAACTTTTAAAAATTGTAAATCACTGCATTGTACACCTGTACCTTATTTAATATGTGCATCAACTATAATTAATTTTTTTTTAAAAATTCAAATGGATAAAGAAGATATGATACAAACACACACACACACACAATGGAATTCTCAGTTCAGTTCAGTCGCTCAGTCGTGTCCGACTTTTTGCAGCCCCGTGAATCACAGCACGACAGGCCTCCCTGTCCATCACCAACTCCCAGAGTTTATTTAAACTCATGTCCATCGAGTCAGTGATGCCATCCAGCCATCTCATCCTCTGTCATCCCCTTCTCCTCCTGCCCCCAACCCCTCTCAGCATCAGGGTCTTTTCCAATGAGTCAACCCTTCACATCAGGTGGCCAAAGTATTGGAATTTCAGCCTCAGCATCAGTCCTTCCAGTGAACACCCAGGACTGATCTTTAGAATGGACTGGTTGGATCTCCTTGCAGTCCAAGCGACTCTCAAGAGTTTGCCTTGATTCATGGACTGAACATTCCAGGTTCCTATGCAATATTGCTCTTTACAGCATCGGACTTTGCTTCTATCACCAGTCAAATCCACAACTGGATATTGTTTTTTTTCTTTGGCTCCATCCCTTCATTCTTTCTGCAGTTATTTCTCCACTGATCTCCAGTAGCATATTGGGCACCTACCGACCTGGGGAGTTTCTCTTTCAGTATCCTATCATTTTACCTTCTCATACTGTTCATGGGGTTCTCAAGGCAAGAATATTGAAGTGGTTTGCCATTCCCTTCTCCAGTGGACCACATTCTGTCAGACTTCTCCACCATGACCCGTCCGTCACGAGTGGCCCCACACAGCATGGCTTAGTTTCACTGAGTTAGACAAGGCTGTGGTCCATGTGATCAAACTGGCTAGTTACTCAGCAATAAAAAAGAACGACATTTTTCTATTTGCAACAAATTGATGTACCTGGAGGATACTGTGTTTAGTGAAATAACTCAGACAAAGAAAGGTAAATACTATGGGTTGGCCAAAACATCCATTAATTTTTTTTTTCTATAAGAGGGCTCTAGTATAGCACTTTGTTGTCTTTAACTTTATTCAAAACAGTTTTGTAAGATTGTGACATAAAATCAGCATGCATTTTTAAAAAATCAAAATTTTTGAATTTTTGTATAGCCATTTTAGTACTGAAAATAAATGAAAGAAGCAAAATTTTGGCATACTATGCTTTATTATTTCAATAAAGGTAAAAATACAACCGAACAGCAAAAAAAAAAAAAGATCTGTGAGATGTAGGGAGAAGGTTCTGAGACTGATCAAACATGTCAATAGCTTCATGCTGGAGACTTTTCGCTGGATGATGTTTCATGGTCAAGTAGACCAGCTGAAATTTATAGTGATCAAATCAAGACATTAACTGAGAGCAAGCACATGACACCATACAGGAAATAGCTGACACACTCAAAGTATCCAAATCAAGCACTGAAAAATCACTAATGATTTGCACCAGCTTGGTTATGTTAATCACTTTGATGTTTGGGTACCACAGGAGTTAAGCTGAAAAAAACTTTCTTGACCCTATTTCCACATGCAGTTCTCTACTTAGACATGATGAAAGCGTTCTGTTTTTAAAGCACATTGTGACAAACAATGAAAAGTGGATATTGTACAATAATGTGGAACTTAAGAGCTAATGCAGCAAGTGAAATGAACCACCATCAACCACACCAAAGGCCAGTCTTCAACCAAAGAAGCTGATGTTGTGTATATGGTGGGATTGAAAGGGAGTCCTCTATTTTGTGCTCCTTCCAGAAAATCAAATGATTAATTCCAACAAGTACTGCTCCTAATTAGACCAACTGAAAGCAACACTCGATGAAAAGCATCCAGAATTAGTCAACAGAAAATGTGTAATCTTCCATCAGGACAAGTCAAAAGTGAATTTTTTTTTTCTATGACCAGGCAATATCTGTTACAGCTTGGCTAGGAAATTTTAAATCATCCACCATATTCACCAGACACTGTACCTCTGCATTTCCATTTATTTCAGTCTGTACAAAAATATCTTAATGGAAAAATCTTCCATTCCCTGGAAGACTGTAAAAGACACTTGGAACAGTTCTTTGCTCAAAAAGATGATAAAAAGTGTTGGCAAGATGGAATTATGAAATTGTCTGAAAAATGGCAGAAGGTAATGAAATAAAACAGTGAACACATTCATTGCTCAATAAAATTCCTGATGAAAATGAAAAATGTGTCTTAAAAACTTAAGCAACATTTTGGCTGACCCAATATGTCTCAAAACTCTCCAAATGAGGCTTCGATAGTATGTGAACTGGGAACTTCCAGGTGTTAACGCTGGATTTAGAAAACGCAGAGGAACCAGAGATCAAATTGGCAACATCTGCTGGATCACAGAAAAAGCAAGAAAGTTCCAGGAAAACATCTACTTCTGCTTTATTGACTATGCCAAAGCCTTTGACTGTGTGGATCACAACAAACTGGAAAATTCTTCAAGAGATGAGACCACCTTACCTACCATCTGAGAAACCTGTATGCAGGTCAAGAAGCAACAGTTAGAACTGGACATGGAACAACAGACTGGTTCCAAATTGGGAAAGAAGTACATCAAGGCTGTATATTGTCACTCTGCTTATTTAACTTATATGCAGAGTACATCAGATGACATGCCAGGCTGGATGAAGCACAAGCTGGAATCAAGATCTCCAGAAGTATCAATAACCTCAGATATGCAAATGACACCACACTTATGGCAGAAAGCAAAGAAGAACTAAAGAGCCTCTTGATGAAAGTGAAAGAGGAGAGTGAAAAAGCTGGCTTAAAAACTCAGCATTCAAAAAATGAAGATCATGGCATCCGGCCCCATCACTTTATGGCAAATAGATGAGGAAACAATGGAAAAAATGACACACTTTCTTTTCTTGGGCTTCAAAATCACTGCAGATGGTGACTGTAGTCATGAAATTAAAAGACGCTTGCTCCCTGGAAGAAAAGCTATGACCAACCTAGTTCAGTTCAGTTCAGTTCAGTCACTCAGTCGTGTCCGACTCTTTGAGACCCCATGAATCGCAGCACGCCAGGCCTCCTGATCCATCACCATCTCCCAGAGTTCACTCAGACTCACGTCCATCGAGTCTGTGATGCCATCCAGCCATCTCATCCTCTGTCATCCCTTTTTCCTCCTGCCCCCAATCCCTCCCAGCATCAGAGTCTTTTCCAATGAGTCAACTTTTCGCATGAGGTGGCCAAAGTACTGGAGTTTCAGCTTTAGCATCATTCCTTCCAAAGAAATCCCAGGGTTGATCTCCTTCAGAATGGACTGGTTGGATCTCCTTGCAGTCCAAAGGACTCTCAAGAGTCTTCTCTAACACCACAGTTCAAAAGCATCAATTCTTCAGCGCTCAGCCTTTTTCACAGTCCAACTTTCACATCCATACATGACCACAGGAAAAACCATAGCCTTGACTAGGCGGACCTTAGTCGGCAAAGTAATGTCTCTCCTTTTGAATATACTATCTAGGTTGGTCATAACTTTTCTTCCAAGTAGCAAGCATCTTCTAATTTCATGGCAGCAGTCACCATCTGCAGTGATTTTGGAGCCCAAAAAAATAAAGTCTGATACTGTTTCCACTGTTTCCTCATCTATTTCCCATGAAGTGATGGGACCGGGTGTCATGATCTTCGTTTTCTGAATGTGAGCTTTAAGCCAACTTTTTCGCTCTCCTCTTTCACTTTCATCAAGAGACAGCATATTAAAAAGCAGAGACATTACTTTGCCAACAAAGGTCCGTCTAGTCAAAGTATGGTTTTTCCAGTAGTTATGTCTCACATGGATGTGAGAGTTGGACCATAAAGAAGGCTGAGCACCAAAGAATTGATACTTTTGAACTGTGGTATTGGAGAATATGCTTGAGAGTCCCTTGAACTGCAAGGAGATCCAACCAGTCCATCCTAAAGGAAATCAGTCCTGAATATTCACTGGAAGCACTGATGCTGAAGCTGAAGCTCCAATACTTTGGTTGGCCACCTGATGTGAAGAACTGACTCACTGGAAAAGACCCTGATGCTGGGAAAGATTGAAGGCAGGAGGAGAATGGGATGACAGAGGATGAGATGGTTGGATGGCATCACCAACTCGATGTACGTGAGTTTATGCAAGCTCCTAGAGTTGGTGATGGACCTGGAGGCCTGGCATGGTGCAGTCCCAGGGGGTCACAAAGAGTTGGACATGATTAAGCAACTGAACTGAACTGATTATATTAATATGATTCCACTTACATGTGGAATCTATAATACAAAGTAAATGAACAAACAAAACAAAACAGAAACTAACTCATAGATACAGAGAAGAAACTGGTGATAGCCAGAGGGGAAGGAGTGGGGGAATGGATGAAATAAACAAAGGACATTAGAGGCCCAAACTTCCAGTCATATAATAAATGTCATGGGGATAAATATAAAGCATAAGAAATATATTCAACAATATTATAATAATTTTGGTGATAGATGGTTACTTGATTTATCATGGAGATCATTCTATAATGAATATAAATATCAAACCACTATGTTGTACACCTGAAATCAATATCGCATACCAACTATGCTTCAATAAAAAAAATAATAATAAATTAAAACAATTTCTTTTCCCCATGTTTCTAAACAATTCTATTTTTATGATACCTGTGGTTTTGTTTGCTCTTAGAATTACTATTAGATACTCTTTCTACCTGGGCTTCCCTGGTGGCATAGTGGTAAAGAATCTGCCTGCCAATGCAGCAGATGCTAGAGATGTGGGTTCGATCCCTGGGTAAGGAAGATCCCCTGGAGTAGGAAATGGCAACCCATTCCAGTATTCTCTTCTGGAAAATTCCATGGACAGAGGAGCCTGGCAGGCTACAGTCCATGAGGATGAAAAGAATTGGACATGGCTGAGCAACTGAGCGCGCACACACACACTCCACCTACCTGCATTCTTTAATGACTAGTGTACAGTAGGAAAACTCATCTTTCCCCTAAAATGGATAGTCAGATGTTCTAACAAGATTTTTCAAAATATAAACTTTTGATGCCTTCATTTGAAATACTATGCTTCTTGTAAGTAAGGGTTTCATAGGAACATTATATTTGTTTTTTATGTTTTACTAAGGCACTTGACTAATATTTCCTTCACATTGTGAACCAGTCTATTCATTGATTAGAAAGACAGGATAGCTGTACCATCCTGAGGATTTAGAGGACTTCATGTCCTGCTTCTTAATTTATGTGTGCACGTGTGTTAAACAGTATAACCTAGCTTTTTGTATTCTATAGAATAGTTTGCTGTAAAGGTGTTATTGCTATGTGACACTGTTCCTGGCCCTGAGAAGGAAACCTGAGGCAAGTTGACCCACCGGAGTTTTTCCTTTTAAAATCTGCAGTTACGTCTGAGAATACATGAGTCTGCCTTGTTTTTAAAACTAAAGGGACATAAGGTCTTGAAAATTATGGCATGGCCATATTTTACCAAGTTGACTGAATATAAGAAAAATAAGACAAACAACTGAGATGAATGAAGCAGATACATAAAGATTCAGAGGTCAGTGATTCAGAGGTCAGTGATGGCAAGCCATTTATGTTGGCTTTATATTTCCCTAGTATTCTTGCCTGGAGAATCCCATGGACAGAGGAGCCTGGTAGGTTACAGTCCATGGGGTTGCAAAGAGTCGGACATGACTGAGTGACTTCACTCAGACCCTACAAAGACCTGTCCTTGTTCTAGACTTGGAATCCCATGAAAAAATCTCTTAAATCCTTATTAAGTTTTTTTATATAAGTAGCATGAATACATTTCTAATACCATAGATGCCCTTATCTTATTCAAATGGAAGCTTGTTGATTTATTAAAAGGACACGCAAGGGAGAAGCTTACGAGATACAAACAGTTAGCAAGTCTTATAATCTGATGGTGTGCTTTACAGCAAGAACAAAGAGTTTCTATTAACACAATAAGTTGCTTAATCAGAGATTATTTAAGAGTTCTACTCTACTCATAACAGATAATTCAATTTTCCTTGGTAAAAACAACATGATGCATACTATTTTTTAAATTTCTGTGTATACAAGACATGCTTCTGCTAAGTCACTTCAGTCATGTCCAACTCTGTGCGACCCCGGAGACGGCAGCCCACCAGGCTCCGCCATCCCTGGGACTCTCCAGGCAAGAACACTGGAGTGGGTTGCCATTTCCTTCTCCAGTGCATGAAAGAGAAAAGTGAAAGTGAAGTCGCTCAGTCTGTCCGACTCTTCACGACCCCATGGACTGCAGCCCACCATGCTCCTCCATCCATGGGATTTTCCAGGCAAGAGCACTGGAGTGGGGTGCCATCGCCTTCTCCATATAAGACATATCCCCCAAGAAAATGTACAAAACAATTCTAACAGCTTCATAAAGGGCACATATGTAACCTGCACTCAGGTCAAAAAATGAAACATTAGCTGAAACACAGGAGCCTCCATAATGTTTCCTCCTAACAACTATGACCCTCTGCTCCCCCAAATCAAACACTATACTCTCTAGTAGCATTATAAGTGGACCTGTTGACACACTTTATCTAAATAGACCTCAAAATTATTTTTCCTAGTATGATGTGTGATTAATCCACTGTAACTTGTCAGAGTAGGTCATTCATTTTTTTTGCTATATCTTACTTGTTTGCATGAATATAACTGAATTTACATGTCCATTCATTGTTGATGGAAATGAGGTTGCTTCCAGGTTTTTGGCTACTACAAATAAAAAGCTGAAGTATATATTTCTGTAACATCTTTTGATGAAAATAGAGATGAGATGCAGTTGGATTTTTTACCCAGGATTGAAATCCTTGGGTCATTCCTGGGTATGCTCAGCTTTCATAAATAATGTCAAGCTGCAAGATCACCTACATAACTTTCTGGGCTCAGTGATATGTGAAAACTCAGAGTACCTTGTTCAAAAATGATTAAGAATCTCAAGACAGAAACAACAGAACATAAAACAAGTGCAGGGCCCTCTGTGACAATACACATCATTCACTCACAAGACTGGTCCTGCCAAACTCTTTCCCAAAGTGGATGCACCAATTTTTATACTCCAGAGTTTTTCATGTCATTGTTAACGTTGCTTTGGTTGTGTCCAACTCTTTGTGACTCCATGGACCATAGCCCTCCAAGCTTCTCTGTTGATAGGATTCTCCAGGCAAGTGGGTTGCCATTTCCTACTCCAGGGAATCTTCTCGACCCAGGGATTGAACACACATCTCTTGAGTCTCCTGCATTGGCAGGTGGGTTCTTTACCACCAGTACCACCTGGGAAGCCTCTTCATTTCATTGGGTTCATGAAATTGGGAGCCTTGTAATTGGGCTGAACATTTTATGGTTATAAGAGCTAGCCCCTGAATTCTAGCTCAGGGGGGAAAAAATGTGGGAAAACACTTTGTTTAATAAAGCTCACATGGAAAAGGCAAAGATTCTGAAGGAAAAACCATGGCAATCAAAATGAACACTAGACTTTATTCATGAGATAATATGATAAATGTGTTTCCCTCGGAACTGAGTAGGAGAGCTGAGAGGTAAAATGCAGAGAAGGGAAAGAAGAAAAAAAAAGTAGTGAAAGAAAAATTAGTTTGGATGGTGAAAAATGCCCATTATCAGACTTTTGTTAATAAGAGCTTGTAATTTTCAATGTTAATTTGTTTGCCTTTCTAGATTTCAAGCATTTCTCCCTGTTTCCCACCAATAAATTTTCCTGATGGTATGAGGATAGTTTCTTTGTAGATATTGATAAGGAATAATGTGTCTCATTTAAACANAAAGAAAAATTAGTTTGGATGGTGAAAAATGCCCATTATCAGACTTTTGTTAATAAGAGCTTGTAATTTTCAATGTTAATTTGTTTGCCTTTCTAGATTTCAAGCATTTCTCCCTGTTTCCCACCAATAAATTTTCCTGATGGTATGAGGATAGTTTCTTTGTAGATATTGATAAGGAATAATGTGTCTCATTTAAACAATGCCTCCATGGAAACAAGAAGAGATACTACAGTAGCAAAAATCTAGCAGAAGCAGTAACTGGAATCATGAATGCCCACAAGTCCACATGCCCTTGGGAAATTCTTGAAACGCTTAGACCTTCACAAAGCACAAAATGTGGATTTCTGCTGATTTTATTTAAAGCAGGATCCACACGCACTGCATACATGAAGTCATTATTTCCATATCAATTGATGGCGATCATGTATACTGCATTGGTTCATCTCTGAATCAATGTAATATGATAGGAAAGCATTGTCTTCTTGTCAAAATAGAACAGCAATCATCTTTAATACTCAAGGGTTCCAATATACCAGTAGACACTGGAACAGCCCGTAGAAGTAAGAGCACTTCTGCACAGACATGGCAAAACCCACTGGAGAGAAGATGGTAACTAGTAGGATAAGATGGTGTCAATAATAAGCATCATTTTGATAAAGGGGACTGAAGCGGGTTGTGGCAGGGTTGGCGGGGTTCATTCCATGTAGTGAGTAACCAGATTTGATGAAAAGCAGTCCAGGAACAGGTGTGCGTGGATTGAGGGTGGGAGTGGCGGAAAGTAGGGAGATAGGAGGAATTTTTTCACAGGCAGGTTCCTCAATAGCAAGTCAGAGCAAAGGTCACTAGAAAACAAGTTATACAAATTCTAGGAGCTTAAGAAGCTGCAAGTGACACTTTTTCTGGTGTTGTAAGTTATTTCTGTTTATACTTCCCAGCCAGAATTTTGACCATTATAAGCACATCAAGGACGTGTGCCTTATTTCATTTATCTTGATACGGCAAGTGTGTGGCCTGTGTTAGTCACTCAGTGGTGTCCAACTCTTTGCAACCCGATGTATTATAGCCCACCAAGCACCTCAGTCCATGGAATTTTCCAGACAAGAATACTGGAGTGGGTATCCATTCCCTTCTCCACCAGAGATCAAACCAGGTCTCCTGTATTGCAGGTGGATTCCTTACCATCTGAGCCACCAGGGAAGCCCTATCTTGGCAACCTTGGGCTTTAGCATACCATTTGGCATATATCTGGCACTTAGTAATGATTGTTAATTATCTGACATATGAATTAAATAAGGTGACAAGCTTTCATTTAAAAAAACACAGAAATTTTTTTCCATCAATGAAAGTTATTTGAAAAGTTTACCAAAGTGAAAAAGTTATCCAAAAACCAAAATCACAATTTATAAAGAACCAAGGATATTAAAAAAAAAAGAAATCTAAGTTCCACTGGTTAAAGAAACGAATGTCCAGCCAATGTGAAAATTATCAGAACCACAGGAATATAAAATGTAACCCTGAGGAGACATTGTATTTTTCTGAGAAAACAAGAAGGAATTAGACAAAACTCTAAGTATGACCATGGGCAAATAATTTAATTCATAAAAATCACAAATCTGGATCACGCTTATTGTGAACTATTTTGTTGCCTGTGCCCAGCACACTAAACACTCCTGAGAAAAGACAGAGATCTGTTCAGACTCAGCACACTGTGAGTTCTTGCAGTCTAACATCAAACAAGCCCACTGTATTCAGCAATCCCCTAATCATGATCAAGTTTTCTCCTCTCCGTGGCTAGTTCAAACCCTCTTTTCTCTATTCTCTCCCTCCTTCTGAAAGATTGTTTCTATGAGCCAAGAACGACACCATTCTTGGCCTCTGAAGGAGGGGAATTCGATCCGGGGCCAGTGACAAGGCTTGACTGCTCAGAGCTTTTGTGTAATGAAGTTTTATGGAAGTATAAAAGAGATTGATATAGCTTCTGTTCATGGAATTCTCCAGGCCAGAATACTGGAGTGGGTAGCCTTTCCCTTCTCCAGGAGATCTTCCCAATCTTGGGACTGAACTCAGGTCTCCTGCATTGCAGCCAGATTCTTTACCATCTGAAGCCCTGGTGTACATGCAAATGTATGGCCTAACTTTAAAACATAGTAAAACAAAGACTTTCTTTTGACTTCTACTGAAGAAATTCACCTTCTCAGCACTATGAAATTTCTCTGAACTACCAAATTTTTCAGTGAGTTCAGCCCAGTAGCTTTTTCTCTTTTCCCACCTTACAGTAACTTTTAAACCCCTTGAAAAGGATTTAAAGGGTTTCTCTTTAAACAATTTAAACCTTTCAAACACACCTTCCATACTTCATCATTTTCGATAAATGATTTATTCTGCCAAACTAAAACCATTAAGGTCCTCTTACTAGTTTCTTTTAAATCTTTGCACCTTACAACCCATCAGTCACCAAGTCCTGTCAACTCTCGCAGGCACTGACTTTTAGATGCGTCCCTTATTCTCAATGCCCAAATCCCTAACCATTTATGTTTGGGATAATGATATTGCCTACTAGCTAGTTATATTAGCTAGGAAATGCTGCATCAATAGATGATCCCAAAGCTTAATGGCGAACAGGAAGAGAGTTTATTTCAAGTTTAAGATGTCAGTTGCTGGCGATTGCTTCATGCTTCTTCACCCCAAGATTCTAGGTGATGAACCCACCCTCTTCTAAAAATTTGCCAGTCTTACAGTAAAAAGAAAAGAGATGATGGCAAACCAGAAGGCAGCTCTTGAAGTTTCTGCTTGGAAGTGTTTCTCATCACTTCTTAGTGCTTCCATGAAGCACATTTCCTCTGTCTTCATGCTCTGCTCACCATCTGCCACCTCACCCAACCAGCAGTCCCACTGAAGAGCCTACATACTCTTCAGCATTCTCAGAAGGTATTTCCTTGTGTGCACTGAGACACTACAGATCCCCTCCAATAATTCCTCCCTGATATTGCCCATACTACACTCCTTAGACTTTTAATAAATCAGTATATAGTGCTCGTATAGGTCTGGCTAGTTTGCACATTAAATTGCATCTAATTTCTCCAACTATACTGTATACATTTTGTGATCAGGACTGTCTTAATAAATGTCATTTAAATGCTTGGTTTTTGCCTATTTCCAAATAATTGGGAAAGTGTCTGATATAAAATAATTTGTAATTTAAGGCACACCATGAGATAGTTATGCTCCTAATTAGAGCTTGGTGAGGAATGTAGAGGAAACACAAAGTAATAAAAGGTAAATGTAGTTATGAGTGTTGGTTCTGAAGACAGACTACCCAGGTACGAATCTGTGGCTCCATCACTTACAAACAGGGTAACCATTAGCGATTTACTTCATTTTTTTGCTACATTATCTACTATTGGACCAGTATATTACTATGATTATACCATATGATTGTTTCAATGAAAAAATAAGTAAATACATAAAAAGTGATTATAAAATTGACTGGTACATACTAAGCCCTCAATAAAGATTAGGTATTGTTGCTGCTACTGTTGGTGGGTAGTCTATAGTCTCAGATTTATTATTAATATTTTCTGTCCTCATGACTATTAAGAATAAAGTATACAAGAAAACCCATATTTTCTGGTGGTACTTGCAAATCTGGTGTCAGGAAATACAGATTACAAATCTTAAAACAGTACTTAAATTACAAAGGTATTTTAAATATAGAAGTTATTTGTTTTAGAAAAAAAATTTTTTAATCTGTGTGTATAAACTTTTTTATGCTAATGAAAGTGGAAAAATGGGATATCTGGGATGATAAGAGAAAACAAAAAGAAAAGATCACATGAATTTTGCAATTCAATATGATAGAAGATAGAGGTAATACAGTGATATTTATCAAGAAAATATTATGACAACAAAAATTAAAAGTGGTCAAATAATATCTTCTAATTTATTTATTTTTAATTAAAGGATAATTGCTTTACAATGTTGTGTTGGCTTCTGCCATACATCACTGTGAATCAGCCATAGGTACATATGTGTTCCCTCCCTCTGAAACCTCCCTCCCACCCCATCCCACCTCTTTACATTGTCACAGAGCACCACATTTGAACTCTCTGTGTCATACAGCGAATTCCTACTAGCTATCCATTTTACATATGATAATATATATGTTTCAGTGCTACTCTCTCAATTCATTCCACCCTCTCCTTCCCTACTGTGTTGACAAATCTGTTCTCTATGTCTGTGTCTCTACTGTTGCTCTGCAAATACGTTCATCATAACCATCTTTCTAGATTCCATATATATGTGCTAATATATGATATTTGTTTTTCTCTTTCTGACCTACTTCACTCTGTATAACAGGCTCTAGGTTCATCCACCTCACTAGAACTAATGCAAGTGTGTTCCTTTTTATGGCTAAGAAATATTTCATTGTATATATGTACCACAACTTCTTTATCCATTCATCGGCCAATGGGCATCTAGGTTGCTTCTAGGTCCTAACTATCATAAATATGCTGCAATGAACATTGGGGCACATGTATCTTTTTCAGTTATGGTTTTCTCAGGGTAGTGGGATGGCCCAGTAGTGGGATTTTGGGGTCATAGTAGTTTTATTCCTAGTTTGTTAAGGAATCATACACTGTTCTCCACAGTGGCTATACTAATATAAATTTCTACCAATAGCTCAAAAGGGTTCCCTTTTCTCCACACCCTCTCCAGCATTTATTGTTTGTAGATTTTTTTTGATGGCCAGTTTGAAAAAGTACTCAAATAATATATTCTTGTTTGAAGTTGTAAAAGCAAAAGGTAACACACTGAGACACTCTAAGAGAAAAAAAAAAGTCAAATTCTTCAACTAGTGGTGCTGGGAAAATTGAACAGCTACAAGTAAAAAATGAAATTAGAACATTTTCTAACACCATATACAAAAATAAATTTGAAATGGATCAAAGATCTAAATGTAATGCCAGACATTATAAAACTCTTAGAGGAAAACATAGGCAGAACACACTCTTTGACACAGATCACAATTTTGATCCACTTCTTAGAGTAATGAAAGTAAAAACAAAAAATAAACAAATAGGACCTAATTAAACTTAAAAGCTTCTGCACAACAAAGGAAACCATAAACAAAATGAAAAGACAACCTACAGAATGGGAGAAAATATTTGCAAACAAAGCAACTGACAGGGATTCATCTCTAAAATATACAAAAAACTCATGCAGCTCTATGTCAAAAAAAGCAAACAATGTAATCAAAAAATGGGCCATGGCAGGGCAGCATATCTAAACACATTTTTCCAAAGAATACATACAGATGGTCAAAAGTACACAAAAAGACGCTCAACATTACTAATTATTAGTGAAATGCAAAGCAAAACTACACCTCACACCCGTCAGAATGGCCATCATCAAAAAGTCTACAAACAATAAGTGCTGGAGAGGGTGTGGAGAAAAGGGAATTCTCCTAAACTGTCAGTGAAAGTGAAGTGAAAGTGAAAGTTGCTCAGTCGTGTCCAGCTCTTTGAGACCCCATGGACTATACAGTCCATAGAATTCTCCAGACCAGAATACTGGAGTGGGTAACCTTTCCCTTCTCCAGGGCATCTTCCCAACCCAGGGGTCAAACCCAGGTCTCCTGCAGTGTAGGCAGATTCTTTACCAGCTGAGCCACCAGGTGGGAATGTAAATTAGTATAACCACTATGGAGAACAGTATGGAAGTTCCTTAAAAAGCTAAAAGTAAAACTACCATATGATCTAGTAATCTTACTGCTGCTACTGCTAAGTTGCTTCAGTCATGTCCAACTCTGTGCGACCCCATAGATGGCAGCCCACCAGGCTCCCCCATTCCTGGGATTCTCCAGGCAAGAACATTGGAGTGGGTTGCCATTTCCTTCTCCAAAGCATGAAAGTGAAAAGTGAAAGTGAAGTCACTCAGTCGTGTTCGACTCTTCACGACCCCATGGACTGCAGCCCACCATGCTCCTCCATCCATGGGATTTTCCAGGCAAGAGTACTGGAGTGGGGTGCCATCGCCTTCTCCAATAGGCATATATTCAGAGAAAACTAATTCGAAAAGATACATGACCCCCAGTGTTCACAGCAGTACTATTTACAATAGACAAGACACAGAAGCAACCTAAATGTCCATCAACAGATGAATGGATAAAGAAGATGTAGCACTTATCTACAGGGGATATTACTCAGCCATTAAAAAACCACAAAACAATGCTATTTTCAGCAACATGAATGGACCTGGAGATTAGCATAACTAAGCGAAGTAGATTACACAGAGAAAAATAAATATCATGATATCACTTACACGTGGAATCTAAAAAAATGACCCAATGAACTTATTTACAAAACAGAAATAGAGTCACAAATGTAGCAAACAAGCTTATAATTACTAAGGGGGGGAAAGAGGGGCATAATTTGGGGACTTGGGATTGACAAATACGTACTACTATGTATAAAACAGACAACTAATAAGGACCTATTGTATAGCATAGGGAACTGTACTCACTACTCTGTAATGACCTATATGGGAAAAGAATCTTAAAAAGAGTGCTGTGTGGTCAACCACTTGTAAAAGAATGAAACTAGATCACTTTCTAACACCACACACAAAAATAAACTCAAAATGGATTAAAGATCTAAACGTAAGACCAGAAACTATAAAACTCCTAGAGGAGAACATAGGCAAAACACTCTCCGACATAAATCACAGCAGGATCCTCAATGATCCGCCTCCCAGAATACTGGAAATAAAAGCAAATATAAACAAATGGGATCTAATTAAAATTAAAAGCTTCTGCACAACAAAGGAAACTATAAGCAAGGTGAAAAGACAACCCTCTGAATGGGAGAAAATAATAGCAAATGAAGCAACTGACAAACAACTAATCTCAAAAATATACAAGCAACTTATACAGCTCAATTCCAGAAAAATAAACGACCCAATCAAAAAATGGGCCAAAGAACTAAATAGACATTTCTCCAAAGAAGACATACGGATGGCTAACAAACACATGAAAAGATG
>SJYX01006047.1:144542-176552 GCA_006410675.1 Oreotragus oreotragus
GTATATATACACAATGGAGTATTACTCAGCCATTAAAAAGAATACATTTGAATCAGTTCTAATAAGATGGATGAAACTGGAACCAATTATACAGAGTGAAGTAAGCCAGAAAGAAAAACACCAATACAGTATACTAACACATATATATGGAATTTAGAAAGATGGTAATGAGGACCCTGTATACAAGACAGCAAAAGAGATACAGATGTGTAGAGCGGACTTATGGACTCTGAGGGAGAAGGAGAGGGAGAGGGAGAGGGGGGAATGATTTGGGAGAATAGCATTGAAATATGTATACTATCATGTAAGAAATGAATTGCCAGTCTATGTTCAATGCACGATGCAGGATGCTTGGGGCTGGTGTATGATCTGGAGGGAAGATGTGGGGTGGGAGGTGGGAGGGGGGTTCATGTTTGGGAGTTCGTGTAAAAAAATAAATAAATACAAAAAAAAAGAATGCTGTGCTTAATCACTCAGTCTTGTCCAAGTCTGTGACCCCACGGACTGCACCTACCAGGCTCCTCTGTCCATGGGGATTCTCCAGGCAAAAATACTGGAGTGGGTTGCCAAGCCCTCTTCCAGGGGGTCTTCCCAACCCAAGGATCAAACCAAGGTCCGCATTGCAGGCCGATTCTCTACTGACCAAGCCACCAGGGAAGTCCTAAAAAGAGTAGATATATGTATATATTTCTTGAAAACACATAAAAAAATAAAGAAAAGCAAAAAAAAATTACACTTTGATATACTCTAAGGAAAAAAAATCAAATTCTTGCAATAACGTGACTATAAAGTGAGAAAGAATACAAGGATTATGGTTGAGAATAAAAGTTTAAAATATGTTTGAAAACCACCTCTACTGACAATCTGAAAGAATCAGAGAACAGGCCTGGAAGTGGAGGCAAAGGGTTAGAGAGAGAGAAGGAGAGAGAAGGAGAGAAGAATAAATGAACTGGATAGTAACAAAATAGTTCCCCACTGTCATTTACCAAATTCTGTTTGGTGCTTATATATCTCTTTACTCCATAATTTTGTGGTACATTTCCATTCATGTATTCTATTTTATTTTACTTATTTGTACTTTTCTATAAGAAAATAACTTTTTCAAATACATGATTAAAATGGTAAATTTGTAAGTTCAAATGAAATCTAGTTTAGAAATGACGAATTCTTAGTGATAGTATTTGTATAATGAAAGTACACAATCGCAACCTGGCAAAGGCATTACTTTGATACACAAAAATATCCTGTGTATGTTTCTGCAATATATTAATACATCAATTAAAAAAAAAAAAACCAATGTGGCTTCTGTAGTGGATTTCCATTTGGAAGAAGTAAGATATTCCCGACTAAATCTGTTGGCTTTCTATTAAAGGGTATGTTTCCTTCCAGCAAACCATTAGTTTACCAGTGTTTGATGTTAGAAACAGATCTTTAGTGGAAAACTGTACCATCACTGGCTTTCATCTTTTACATGGATTTCTAGTGACTATGATACATATATAGGATCCAGGTTGGAATCTATCATTAACGCAAACTTAGTATGGAAATTGAGGCAGATTTATTCTAAGCCTCCTTTCTTAAAATACATCGTAATATAGGTTTGAAAATATAACTCAGCACAGTAACTGTAACATTTACAGTTCAGAAAAATTAACAGGTCCCTCTGTCCTTTACCCTTTTCACCGTCAAATATTCCTCCTCTCACTGTTATTCCACAGGCTTTTGGTGGCTTCCACAGCCATGATAATGGAGAAGAGTTCAGTTCAGTTCAGTTCAGTTGCTCAGTCGTGTCCGACTCTTTGCGACCCCATGAATCGCAGCACGCCAGGCCTCCCTGTTCATCACCATCTCCTGGAGTTCACTCAGACTCAAGTCCATCGAGTCCGTGATGCCATCCAGCCATCTCATCCTCGGTCGTCCCCTTCTCCTCCTGCCCCCAATCCCTCCCAGCAACAGAGTCTTTTCCAATGAGTCAACTCTTCGCATGAAGTGGCCAAAGTAAGGAGTTTCAGCTTTAGCATCAGTCCTTCCAAAGAAATCCCAGGGTTGATCTCCTTCAGAATGGACTGGTTGGATCTCCTTGCAGTCCAAGGGACTCTCAAGAGTCTTCTCCAACACCACAGTTCAAAAGCATTAATTCTTTGGCGCTCAGCTTTCTTCACAGTCCAACTTTCACATCCATACATGACCACAGGAAAAACCATAGCCTTGACTAGGCGGACCTTAGTCGGCAAAGTAATGTCTCTGCTTTTGAATATACTATCCAGGTTGGTCATAACTTTTCTTTCAAGGAGTAAGCGTCTTCTAATTTCATGGCTGCAGTCACCATCTGTAGTGATTTTAGAGCCCAAAAAAATAAAGTCTGACACTGTTTCCACTTTTCCCCATCTATTTCCCATGAAGTGATCGGACCGGATGCCATGATCTTAGTTTTCTGAATTGAGCTTTAAGCCAACTTTTTCGCTCTCCTCCCTCACTTTCATCAAGAGGCTTTTTAGCTCCTCCTCACTTTCTGCCATAAGGGTGGTGTCATCAGCATATCTGAGGTTATTGATATTTCTCCCGGCAATCTTGATTCCAGCTTGTGTTTCTTCCAGTCCAGCGTTTCTCATGATGTACTCTGCATATAAGTTAAATAAGCAGGGAGACAATATACAGCCTTGACGTACTCCTTTTCCTATTTGGAACCAGTCTGTTGTTCCATGTCCAGTTCTAACTGTTGCTTCCTGACCTGCATACAGATTTCTCAAGAGGCAGGTTAGGTGGTCTGGTATTCCCATCTCTTTCAGAATTTTCCACAGTTTATTGTGATCCACACAGTCAAAGGCTTTGGCATAGTCAATAAAGCAGAAATAGATGTTTTTCTGGAACTCTCTTGCTTTTTCCATGATCCAGCGGATGTTGGCAATTTGATCTCTGGTTCCTCTGCCTGTTCTAAAACCAGCTTGAACATCAGGGAGTTCACGGTTCACATATTGCTGAAGCCTGGCTTGGAGAATTTTGAGCATTACTTTACTAGCGTGTGAGATGAGTGCAATTGTGCGGTAGTTTGAGCATTCTTTGGCATTGCCTTTCTTTGGAATTGGAATGAAAACTGACCTTTTCCAGTCCTGCGGCCACTGCTGAGTTTTCCAAATTTGCTGGCATATTGAGTGCAGCACTTTCACAGCATCATCTTCCAGGATTTGAAACAGCTCAACTGGAATTCCATCACCTCCACTAGCTTTGTTCGTAGTGATGCTTTCTAAGGAGAGGAGTACATTTCTGGAAACATGACTATCCTTTCATCATCCTCCTACTCAACAGTGTTATACAGTTCATCTTTTTTATAACTTGAATTGCAAAAACTTTTATGTTGGTAAAGCTAAAACTGACCGGCTAGGTCTCCATCACGTTATGCTTCACTTGCAGGTTCTCTTTCTCTGTTGTTGTTGATGATGATGATTTCTTTGCACGCTGATTGCTTAAAGTAATTCACTAGTTATAGTTAAAGCTCTATCAGGCACCTTGCGTTTTTCCTCTTTGAAACACTCCCTAAGACTCCTCTTCTTTATAAGCATTCTTCATTCCAGAAGAGGGGTCCCAGTATAGCAATCTCAGAGACCACCAGAGCCCATCACCAGGACTCCCGAGACCAACCTTGATGGTTTTGAAATGTACCATAAGAACAGAAGAATACAGACCCAACAACTGCCCCATCCTCATCAAGAATCTTATTTTGAGGACTTTCCTGGTGGTCCAGTGGTCCAGATTCCACACTCCCACTGCAAGGATGCAGCCAAAATAAAGAAATCAAACAAAAAAGAGAGAACCATATTTTGAACTAACACTGTATGTTGTACTTACTGAACCCTTTCAGGAAGGACACAGTCTTGATGGCACTAGCCTGATGTGGATTCCTTTGCCTGGCAAAGAAATAAAGCTACTCTTTTCTTTCTTACCCAAAGCTGTCTCCATGATTTTGATTCAGTGCTGGTGTACAGAGATGGAGATTTCAGTATTAGTATTAAAGGTTCCAAATCACTCCTCCAGCTTTAGCTCTATTATGCAATTTGGAATTCTTCTCTAGTCTATTTGCTGAATATGCCATGCTCATCACTTCTTCATGTCTACACAAACTGTTCTTCCTAGTACACCCTCCCTTTCTCTCTGTATCTGAATCTTAACTGCACCCTAGGAAGTCTGCTCAAGGCCCCTTTTGGTGTGTAGCATTCCCCAGGGTCTTGAACTGTGTTGACCTCTCTTCTTCAGAACCCTTTTAATCCTGGAGGGTGCACTCACTCATCTGCATTAGGAATCTATACCTTTTGTGGTTAACAATGTTGTCATGTGTATTAGTCTTGGGACTCCAGGGAAATTATAAATACATTGTTATATGTTTTATATGTTGCGGGTTATTCTTTTCAAAATGTGCAGCAAATTACAATACAGGACTAGCACAAGTATTTGCAGAGAATACATGTTTGATAAATATGAATACTTATTCGGCTTCTCTGCTGGCTCAGTGGTAAAGAATCTGCCTGCCAATGCAGGAGATGTGGGTTTGATCCCTGGGTCGGGAAGATTCCCCTGGAGAAGGAAATGGCAACCCACTCCAGTATTCTTGCCTGGGAAATTCCATGGACAAGAGGAGCCTGGGCGACTGCAGTCCATGCAGTCTGTACAACTCAGCAACTAAACAATTATTNTTTGATCCCTGGGTCGGGAAGATTCCCCTGGAGAAGGAAATGGCAACCCACTCCAGTATTCTTGCCTGGGAAATTCCATGGACAAGAGGAGCCTGGGCGACTGCAGTCCATGCAGTCTGTACAACTCAGCAACTAAACAATTATTGCAAAATCTTGAAAGAGTTGAAAGATGAGAATCCTAAATTCAAACTTTAAGTACATTCCTGGTGGCCACCATGATATTAAACCATTTTGACTCCTTTTCAATCTACTTAATATAATATAATGAAGAATCTTCAAATACTTTTGCTTAAATCATCTACCTAAACTATTTCTACGAATAATTAGCAAAATTTTACCCCATCAAAAGAGACTCACAAAAAAAGAAAATGTCTATTCTGTACTTTGGGCAGCTGGAAGAGCAGCTACAAATTCATTTATCCTTTTCGGTGTTTATTCATTCATTTAATAACTAGTAGAAGCCTGCTATATACAAAGGATAAACTTGCCGAGGACCAGAATGCTACCATTCTAAAATCCATTTCTTTATGCCTTGAAAATTTTCTAATCTTCACAAATCCTCTATTCAATGCAAATACACCACAGAGAAGAAACATTTTGAACCACTGAGGTAACACCTTTACCAGAATCACTTGATCACCTTCTGGTGCAAGAAAGGTGCCTGGAAAAACAGAAAGTACTACAAGATGTGGTTCCTGGTAATGCCAATCCTCACCTATAACTGGTCTAGAAAATGACCAAATCTCTTTCTATAGAACTGGGCAGGGATGCATTCAACTCTCTCCCATTTCTCTACTTTCTTGGCACTAATCTTCATATTTTCTTCTCTCTGGGACACGGAAAATTTTCTACCTGGGACAGATCATAAAAAGAAAGTCAATTTCCAAAATAGCCAGGCAAACACAGTCATTATCTTGTCCTTCACAAATGAAGTCATTCTTCTTGGGGAGGGAGGGAACGGGGAGTGCGGGCGGGGAGAGACCTCTAACTTCTTTGTTATAAATAGTAATTTATTTAACATTTGGTCATTTAAAGAAAACAATGCATTTTGAGACCCCAAGCAAGTATATTTCCTTTGTCTAACCTAAAATGAAAACGATTTTTTTTTCATTCCACAAAGGAAAGGCTAAATGTCCACAAAATGCCAATACAAATACCAGAACCTGTTATGCTTAATTAGTTGGCCTAATATGAATGATCAGGTCAGGGAACGTCTGTGAACTTGCTCTTTTTTTTTTTTTTTTTTTTTTTTTGCCAACTTGCTTGTTAAGATTTTCATCGGTATCTTTCAGAACTGAGCTATGCAGTTTTGCTGCCCTCTTGAGGAGAGTCGAGTCATTACGTCTACTAATTGGACTCATCAGTATTCCCAACGTATTATGTTTATTGAAACTAATAACTGACTATATTAATCAAGTCACAAATTAAAATAATAATTATTGCAATACAAAATGTCTTCTAAAAATCTCAAAGAACTATTGATAAATAATCACTGTAACATTAAACTTACAAATTAAAAATGCAAGTTATTGTGTCTATTATTTGCCCTTTATGGACAATTAACAAGGAAAAATCATCTACTCAAAAGCATTCAGAAAGATGTTACCTAACTATAGTCCTGGATTCCCTATATAAAATACACTAAATAAAATAACTCCAAGTAAGAAATCTTTCAAATTCATTATAGATAAACTTATTCCTTTATTTGCAGGTGAATTTGAAATTTGTGGATATTCTGCAGGAATCATTGTTGTTTGTACAATTTAAATCTTTCTCCCAGTTCACAACAACAGAAGCAAGTCACATAATCAGTAGTTCCCAGTTTATTTATTCAAACAGGATTTATTTAGAGCCTTCTATGAGCTTCTTCTGAATTATGCCAAAGGTCAACTGAGAAACCGATTAATTAACTCTCTTCTCCCATCCTATGATTCTCCCTCTGATGCTTCAAGTGTGTGACCAAATATACACACAGCACAAAAGTCAGCTCTCAGAATACTGGCCTCGGTGCATTCATCCTCACTCCTTTTCCACCTCAACAATCAAGCCATTAATATGTATTAAGAACTCTCTTCCTGCAGTGTGAAAGTTCTAAAATTTTAAACTGAGGAACTGGGAATCAACTTCAATTTTCTGCTACAGTCACTACTCTGGACACATGTGCTGAACTATGCCAAGTAACCACAGAATGTCACATGAGACGGGCTTCACTGAGGTTGTCCCTTTCGCAGGATAGATAAAACAGCACCTGGACTCTCCTCAGCACTTTCCTCTTACTTTCACCCAGGTAAAAGGGGGAAAGATATCCTGGTACCTAGTGCCACCTCCCTTCGGCTCAGTTGCCCAAATATCCCAACAATACACTCTTTATTTCAGCATCCCAGTGTTTTAGGGTTCATACTATTCTTTTTATAATTCCTGCCCCTAAAATATCTTAACCCTGAGTCTCTGACATAGCTAGAACCTGCTTGATAAAATGATATCAAATGGTATTAACTAATTCAGACTATGGGCATCATGAAATGAAAATGGATGAATGTCTCTGTCTTCTTATGTAGCATTTCAGCAAAGCCAAATAAGAAAGATCTTCATGGCAATATAGTAGAATGATAAAGAGTACACCTAGTTGATTTTACAGGATGGATATGATGGTGTATAACTGGAACACCCAAAGAGCATCATATTCCATAAATTTTCCTTTATTGTGGAATGAATCCAAATAATCAATTTTGATTTTAACTAGAAAAAAATTTTTGAATTTACATTGACATAAATTCGTAAGGCACTGAAGGTTTATTACTAACCACAGTTTGATTAATTTAGACATCTTCTGCACACCCACTGCTCCAACCTAATCCAGATCAACATCACCTCTTGCCTAGATTTGAACCACAAATTCCTACTGATCTCCCTGACTCTTAGCATTTACCTGTTTCAACACGTTCTTCTTACTGCTGCCAGAATGACTGTATCATTCATTCATCCAGAATGCCCTTGGGACCTCTGTTAAAGACACATCTCTTACCTTTAGACTTCTCGGGCATGAATCAAAATATGACTTCCTCTGTCTCTCAAAATCCACAATATGCAAGCATCCCTTGACACCCTTCTCATCTTCCAAAGAAAGGGGGAGGAGGGATAGCACACCAACAACACTCTCCAAAGAATTCCTGGCTCTCAGCTTAATAAACAAGCCCTGAAATCCCAAAGCTTAACACAACATATGCTTTTCTTTCACACATGTCACCACTCAGTGAGAGATAAAGTGAGATAAAGGCTCTGTTCTCTCTAGTCTTTCAGGTACCCAGCTTCCTTCCATATAGTGACTCCTTCATTCCCCCTGCATTGGCAGGCGGATTCTTAAGCAGTGTCTGGGAAGCCCTTATGGCTCAGACAATAAAGAATCTGCTTGTAATGCAGGAGACCCAGGTTCAATCCCTGGGTCAGGATGATCCTCTGGAGGAGGCAGTGGCAACCCACTCCAGCATTCTTGCTTGGGAAATCCCATGGACAGAGGAGACTGGCCGGCTACAGTCCATGGGGATGCAAAGAGTCAGACATGACTGAGCAACTAATGCTATCACTTCAGTTTCATTCCCCTAAGATTCACAATCTCATTCCAGATCCTCTGCCTCCCACCTTCCAAGAAGCAAAGAAAGCAAGCATGGAGGATTATGTCTAAGGCCCAGTCTGTAAGGGGCACATATCACTTCTGCTGAACACACCCTTCCTGTGACATTTAATTTTATATGTAACTTTCAGGGTACTTTTGGATGAGATTGACATTTAAATCAATGAACTTTGAGAAAAGCAGTCTCTCCTCCATAATGTGGGTGGTCCAAATCCAATCAGTTGAAGACATGAATAGAATAAAAGAACTCTCTCTAAGCGAGAGAGAATTCTCCAGCCTACTGCTTTCAGACTTCATCTGTGCCATCACTTCTCATGTGTTTCAAGGCAGCCATCCCTCACTGCAGATTTTGGACTCAGCAGCCTCCATAAACAGGTGAGCCAGTTCCTGATAATAAATCTCTTTATATGCATAAACATATACAGACACACACACACATACACACATCCTGATAGTTCTGCTTCTCTGGAGAACCCTAACTAATATATCCTCTTGGCCAGAATGCAGGCCCCTAACTGGAAAGGAGCTTGGAAGTGTGGCTTGGTAGTGTGCCCAGGAGGAAGAGAAGAGACACAAATAGTGAGCATCAGCACTTTCTAAAAGAAACATCTGATCATATCACTTCCCTGTAATAAGGGACACTTCCTATTGCCTTGGAACACATTCAAACTCTTTAGCAAGTCAGAGTTCTCCAAATTCTTATCTTTTTCCACATTTCCAGTTGAGCCTCTGACTAGCTGCCACTACACACTCTAATGAATTTCATCTGACGGGTCTCACCCTCTGTTGGCTCTAAGTCTTTCTCATACATTATTAATGACAATGGCTAACACTTACTTAGCACTTACCATCTGCCAGGTACTGTACCCCTCAAATCAAATACATTTCTTATTTAATTCTTAAAACGACCCTGTCTGATATTATTACATATACTTTCAGTTCACTTCAGTTCAGTTCACTTGCTCAGTCATGTCCAACTCTTTGCGACCCCATGAATCGCAGCACGCCAGGCCTACCTGTTCATCACCATCTCCCGGAGTTCACTCAAACTCACGTCCATGGAATCCGTGATGCCATCCAGCCATCTCATCCTCTGTCATCCCCTTCTCCTCCTGCCCCCAATCCCTCACAGCATCAGAGTCTTCTCCAATGAGTCAACTCTTCGCATGAGGTGGCCAAAGTGCTGGAGTTTCAGCTATACCATCATTCCTTCCAAAGAAATCCCAGGGTTGATCCTTCAGAATGGATTGGTTGGATCTCCTTGCAGTCCAAGGGACTCTCAAGAGTCTTCTCCAACACCACAGTTCAAAAGCATCAATTCTTCGATGCTCAGCCTTCTTCACAGTCCAACTCTCACATCCATACATGACCACAGGAAAAACCATAGCCTTGACTAGATGGACCTTACTTGGCAAAGTAGTGTCTCTGCTTTTGAATATACTGTCTAGGTTGGTCATAACTTTTCTTCCAAAGAGTAAGCGTCTTCTAATTTCATGGCTGCAGTCACCATCTGCAGTGATTTTGGAGTCCAAAAAAAGAAAGTCTGACACTGTTTCCACTGTTTCCCCATCTATTTCCCATGAAGTGATCGGACCGGATGCCATGATCTTAGTTTTCTGAATGTTGAGCTTTAAGCCAACTTTTTCGCTCTCCTCTTTCACTTTCATCAAGAGGCTTTTTAGCTCCTCCTCACTTTCTGCCATAAGGGTGGTGTCATCTGCATATCTGAGGTTATTGATATTTCTCCCGGCAATCTTGATTTCAGCTTGTGTTTCTTCCAGTCCAGCATTTCTTATGATGTACTCTGCATATAAGTTAAATAAGCAGGGTGACAATATACAGCCTTAATGTACTCCTTTTCCTATTTGGAACCAGTCTGTTGTCCCATGTCCAGTTCTAACTGTTGCTTCCTGACCTGCATACAGATTTCTCAAGAGGCAGGTCAGGTGGTCTGGTATTCCCATCTCTTTCAGAATTTTCCACAGTTTATTGTGATCCACACAGTCAAAGGCTTTGGCATAGTCAATAAAGCAGAAATAGATGTGTTTCTGGAACTCTTTTGCTTTTTCCATGATCCAGCGGATGTTGACAATTTGATCTCTGGTTCCTCTGCCTGTTCTAAAACCAGCTTGAACATCAGGGAGTTCAGAGTCTGTTTAAATGCCTTTGGTTCAGTCTAACATCTGTAGCAAGCACAAAGCATGCCACCTATGAGAATACCTCTTCCTTTTCTTCCCTTTAAACATTTATCCTGAAATTTGCAGTGGCAGCGGATGGGCTCCAGGTGATAAAACGGTATATTTCTCGCTCAGCAAAGGAGGCAGAAGCTATGGAATCAACCTGCCTGGTGTTAAGCATAGTGGCTGTGGAAACTCAAACAATGATTTAGCATCTGTGAACCAGGGAAAATAATACTGCCTACCTCAGAGGGTGGCAGTGGGAATTAAATGAGATAATGCATGGAAATTGGTGAGTACTCTTAAGTGGAAGGCACTCAGTGAACGTGAGCTGACACTGTCAGTGGTTAACTGAGGCTGCGTGTGGCTGCTGGTATCAGCACAATCTCCTTTCACCAGCTGCTAAACTGTCAGGGTGAAACCCACAAGGGAAGTCATGTGTAAATGCGCACAAGCAACAGAGCTGAGGCAGTCACAGAGTGGGTCGCTCCAGGGAGAAAGCACTTCCCACCTTAGGTGAGGGGGAGCAAGAATTATAGCGGCTTCCTTCCTCTGAGAGTGCAGTCTGGCCCTACTTCTCCAACAGCAGTTTTGCAAACTGTCACCCTCCTGTTTGAGGCTCTCTAAAGAATGGGTCTCAGCAACTGTATAATGACATGTGTCCATCATTATGGCATCATACGGAGTATTGTCACTGCCCCAAAAATCTATGCTCTGCTTGTTCATTTTCTTCCTGCCCTAACCGCTGGCAATCACATATCTTTTTACGGTCTCCACTTTCCAGAATGTCATATACTTGAAATTATACAATAGGTAGCCTTTCAGTTGGCTTGTTTCACTTAGTAATATGCATTTAAGTTTCCTGTATGTCCTTTTATGGCTTGATGGCGCGTTTCTTTTTAGCCTGGAATAATATTCCCTTGTCTGTATGCACTACAGGTTACTCAACCATTTACCTACTGAGATACATCTTGGTTGTTTCCAAGTTCCCACAATTTTTAATAAAGCTACTAAAAAAAAAAAAGAAAGAAAAGGATGGGTCTCAGGTCTTTCCAAGGGTGGTGGGAGTTGCTGTCTTCTGTGAAGAAGTAGCTGCCAGCCTCCAGCCCCACTGGATGTGCAAGGAGGAAGAGCCATCACTGGCATCCTTAGGGCTCTAAGGGCCTTGGAGAGACCACTCCCTCACCCAGATCCTTCCACAGCCTGCAACCCAACCTCAGCCCCCTATGCTTCCAACTCTCCTGAAGCTCAGCATGGCTGGGGGACCCTGGGCTTTCTGAAAGATTGTTCAGTCACTAAGTCGTGACTCACTCTTTGTGACCCCACAAACTGCCGCACACCAGGCTTCCCTGTCCTTCACCATCTCCTGGAGTCTGCTCAGACTCATGTCCATTGAGCCAGTGATGCCATCTAACCATCTCACCCTCTGTCACCCCCTCCTCCTGCCTTCAATCCTTCCCAACATCAAGGTCTTTTCCAACGAGCTGGCTCTTCGCATCAGGTGGCCAAAGTATTGGAGCTTCAGTTTCAGCATCAGTCCTTCCAAAGAATATTCAGGGTTCGTTTCCTTTAAGATTGACTGGTGTGATCTCCTCACAGTGCAAGGGACCCTCAACAGTCTTCAGCACCACAATTCAAAAGCATCAATTCTTTGGCACTCAGCCTTCTTTATGGTCCAACTCTCACATCCATATACATGACTTTTGAGGAAAAAATAGCCTTGACTATTGTCAAGACTTTTGTTGGCAAAATTGTGTCTCTGCTTTTTAATACACTGTCTAGATTTGTGATAGCTTTTCTTCCAAGGAGCAAGAGTCTTTTTAACTTCGTGGCTGCAGTCACCGTCCACAGTGATCTGGGAGTCCAAAAAACTAAAATCTGCCACTCTTTCCACATTTTCCCCATCTATTTGCCATGAAGTGATGGAATTGGATGCCATGATCTTAGTTTCTTGAATGCTGAATTTTAATGCTGAATTTAAGCTGAATTTTTCACTCTCCTCTTCCACCTTCATCAAGAGGTTCTTTAATTCCTCTTTACTTTCTGCCATTAGGGTGATATCATCTGCATATCTGAGGTTGCTGATATTTCTCCCAGCAATCTTGATTCCAGCTTATGATTTATCCAGCCCAGCATTTTTCATGAGGTACTCTGCGTATAAGTTAAATAAGCAGGGTGATGACATACAGTCTTGTCATACTTCTTTCCCAATTTTGAACCAGTCTGTTGTTCCATGCCCAGTACTAACTGTTGCTTCTTGACCTGCATATAGATTTTACAGGAGGCAGGTAAGGTGGTGTGGTATTCCCATCTCTTTGAGAATTTTCCAGTTTGTTGTGATCCATACACTCAAAGACTTTAGCATAGTCAATGATGCAGAAGTAGATGTTTTCCTGGAATTCTTTTGGTTAGGGTGATGAAGAATGACTAATTATGAAGAGTTACTACGATATTCTAAGGTGAAAAATTTTTTTGAGTGGTTTAAAATTACATCTAACATTAACACTGGGTTTATTAAATAATAAAAATCACTTGTATCCCACCATTCTGACACAATTAACTTCTTTTGCAAAAGCCTTCGGTATGAATGCATACTTTACAGATTATCAGAATGTATTAAAAATGCTTACTTATATTCTACTTTTTCCTTTTTTGCCTGCATGCTAAGTCGCTTCAGTCATGTCCAGCTCTTTGTGACCCCATGGACTGTAGCCCACCATACTCCTCTGTCCATGGGATTCCCCAGGCAAGAATACTGGAGTGGGTTGCCATGCCCTCCTCCAGGGAATCTTTCCAACCCAGAGATCAAACCTGAGTCTCTTACGTCTCCTGCACTGGCAGGCAGGTTCTTTACCACTAGCACCACCTGGGAAGCCCATCTTTTTCCTTTACTGCCAGGCTCCTCTGTCCATGGGATTTTCCAGGCAATAGTACTGGAGTGGATTTCCGTTTCCTTCTCCAGGGGATCTTTTCAACCCAGGGATCGAACCCAGGTCTCCCGCATTGTAGACAGACACTTTACCGTCTGAGCCACCAGGGAAGTTATATATAGTATACCACCTACAGATTAGCTATCATTTATTCAACTAGCCTTCTAATCTTTTATATCTCCTTTGTGCTAAATTGTTTCCAATTTTTAGCAGCAGTAAACATCTCCAATTGTGAAGTTTTGGTTTCTGTTGAATAACTTCCTTAGAATTCATTTCTAGGACTGTTACTAGTGGTGTAGTAGGAATCTACAGTCATTCCCTGCAGTAAGAGCAAAATAGAAATAAGGTACAAAGGCCATTCCTAGGATAACATGACATGTGTACATTGTAATTTTCCACTAAGTCACTCTTGTGGGGCCATAGGAATAAGGGTCACAGTTAGTTTTACAAGTTAATTAAGTTCAAGTCATTGAAGAAGCTGGACGTGTAGGGGTTCTGAGTTTCATATAGCATCATGATCTTGCTGTAGCATGTGTTGGGAAGTCCTGAGATAATGTAGTCCTTAATGAGCCCCAGGATCCGATGCATAATAAAGATAGAACAAACACTTAGTTCACTAACAGTCTGGCATAATTGAATTGCACCATGGATACTCCTTGCCACACCACTCAACCATCTCAGTAACATCTGGAAGCATCCCATTGAGTTCCAAGACCTTGGGAAGGGCGGAGCCAACACCCCTAACTCCCACCCTGCCCTGTCCCCTGCTCTTCCACCAACAGAGTATAGAAATGGAGGTCTGTTTGTACCGAAGACCATTAGCCAAGTCCCACTTCCTGTTCAGAGCTGATGTTGTCACAGTGTGAGAGGAACCAAGGAAAACCAGGAGGAACAATCTCGTTGTTCCCCAGACGTGCAACATAAAGTGGTCATTCTGATTTCGCTTCCATGCACATGAGATCTTTGTCTTACTGACCCCTTGGAAGTACCCAGCAAAGACTGTTGATTGAGTACACGAATCGATGCCCTTTGTCTAACCTCCTAGACCCCTCCGGCTCCCCATCCCCCAGACTGCCTCTCCCTGATGTGCTCTGTAGGGGGCACTCTCACTACGGCCTTTGCTGCAGCCAACACCTGGGTTACAGGCAGCTGTGTCTCCATCCTGGACAGTGTGACCTTGGCTTTATCTCTTTGATCTGACCTCAGGGAAGCTGTCAACAGGGCTCAGTCTCCACAAGACAAAAGGCAGGCAGACGGGGCACTGAAGCAGACTCTGTGCACGATGTTTTCTAGGTGGTTGCACACTGTAGCAGCCTCAGAGCCTCCTTTCTTGAGGCATCATGGCAACATCGCTGCCTGCAAACTGGAGTGCAGGTTCTTCCTCCCCAGCTGTCTTCTCCATCTCTCCAGCCTACTTGAGTTTTCCCTCCCTGGCTGTCCAAGTAGCACCTCTTGGCAGGTCTCCGCCTCCTCTTCTGAGATCCAGCTATCCCTACCAAGAAGTCAGCTTGTAAACTTAGAACTAAGAGAGTCCTTCCTTTCTCTGTTCCCTGCCTCCTTCCAGCCCCAGCACCTCTATGAACCTCACCAGGGTCACTTAAAGCACCCAATCTCATTTTACAACAACCAGGAATCAGTTCAATAGATGTTAAAGGCAGAGCCTTGGTCCCACCCATCATGGGCCATACATTTAGGTGGGAGCCACAGCAGGGAAGCCACCTTCATTCCACCTCCACTTCCAGTTCCAGAATTCTGAATCTCCAGTACAAAGTGGAGAGGTGTGCTTCTTGTTTTCCCAGCCCAGCAGTCAAGAGATGAGCTAGAGAGGGCGGCCTCCATCCAGTTGGCCCAGGCTGAGGCCCAGACAATCAGACACCTCCTAGTTCCCACGCTCAGACAGCAGGCCTGAAGCAGAACTGGTTTCATAATCTCACCTCTGCCAGTGCTTTTTGCATAATGATCTGCCTTCTCGTTCCCACATCACAATCATAGTATTTATCTATGCAAAACAGCACCTCATTAAAAAAAAAGAAAGAAAGAAACACACCGCCATTGGCCCAACCCTTCATTAGAGTATAATGCACAAGCTCTGGGCACACCCAGGGTGGAAACAGCATCCAGGTTTTAGGCTTCTAGGCCTCCCTGGTGCTGCTCATACTAGCTCTGCCCCACCCTCTCCTCATTCCCCCCGAGTGAGCTGGGCTGTTTCCCAAATCCATGCAGTGGAAGATCACAGAGGGGCCCTTGGTCACCAAGAGGGGGGTCCATGGGGGATGCCTACCTCCAAGAGGTCTTCTCCCTGCAAAATGCTATCTCTAAACCCCTTTCTATTGTTTTCAGCCTAATTCATGTATTTGCTGAGTGCTGACCTATTTTAACTTTTGTTTCCCATTAGAATCAAAACTCTATGAGAACAGGCACTATATTACATTTTTCAGGGCTTAAACCAGCTCCTGGCACGTAGTAGGCCCTCATTAAATATTTCTAGAACGTTTGCTTTAATTTTTTACTTCATGATAATAAATTCCGTGGTTGTTTCTCTGCCAAACTGGTCCCGGTCCACCACCCCCTTTTGTTTCTTTAAACAATTCTTTCAATCCTTAATACCCCAGGCCTTGGAAATAATAGTTAAAACGCCTTCATTCTGAACAATAATGTTATGCTTTTTGTACTGTTAGAATGGTTTCAATTTAGTGTGCAATATTTAAGATATGCAGAAAGGAAATAAAGAAAAACAGAACACTCCTGTTCTCACCACCAAAAAAACAAAATCCTAAAACATTACTAATACAGCTGAAGTCTCTGGCTATCCTGACACCATTGGTCCCTCCCTCTTCCTCCCTTTCAGAGGAACCTATATCCTAAATTTGGTGACCACTCAAAATTCTTCACAGTCTCTATATTAGATTTACTGTCAGATAAAAGTCCTAAATATTCATTGGAAGGACTGATGCTGACACTGAAACTCCAATACTTTGGCCACCTGATGTGAAGAACTGACTCATTGGAAAAGACCCTGATGCTGGGAAAGATTGAAGGCAAGAGGAGAAGGGGACAACAGAGGATGAAATGATTGGATGGTATCACCAGTGCNTCTATCAGATCTAGGCCCTTAAATCTATTTCTCACTTCCACTGTATAATCATAAGGGATTTGATTTAGGTCATACCTGAATGGTCTAGTGGTTTTCCCTACTTTCTTCAATTTAAGTCTGAATTTGGTAATAAGGAGTTCATGATCTGAGCCACAGTCAGCTCCTGGTCTTGTTTTTGTTGACTGTATAGAGCTTCTCCATCTTTGGCTGCAAAGAATATAATCAATCTGATTTCGGTGTTGACCATCTGGTGATGCCCATGTGTAGAGTCTTCTCTTGTGTTTTTGGAAGAGGGTGTTTGCTATGACCAGTGCATTTTCTTGGCAAAACTCTATTAGTCTTCGCCCTGTTTCATTCCGCATTCCAAGGCCAAATTTTCCTGTTATTCCAGGTGTTTCTTGACTTCCTACTTTAGCATTCCAGTCCCCTATAATGAAAAGGACATCTTTTGGGGGTGTTAGTTCTAAAAGGTCTTGTAGGTCTTCATAAAACCGTTCAACTTCAGCTTCTTCAGCATTACTGGTTGGGGCACAGATGTGGATAACTGTGATTACTGAATGGTTTGCCTTGGAGACGAACAGAGATCATTCTGTCATTTTTGAGATTGCATCCAAGTACTGCATTTTGGACTCTTTTGTTGACCATGATGGCTACTCCATTTCTTCTGAGGGATTCCTGACTGCAGTAGTAGATATAATGGTCATCTGAGTTAAATTCACCCATTCCAGTCCATTTTAGTTCGCTGATTCCTAGAATGTTGACATTTACCCTTGCCATCTCTTGTTTGACCACTTCCAATTTGCCTTGATTCATGGACCTGACATTCCAGGTCCCTATGCAATATTGCTCTTTACAGCATCGGATCTTGCTTCTATCACCAGTCACATGCACAACTGGGTATTTGTTTTTGCCATCCCATCATTCTTTCTGGAGTTGTTTCTCCACTGATCTCCAGTAGCATATTGGGCACCTAATGACCTGGAGAGTTCCTCTTTTGGTATCCTATCATTTTGCCTTTTCATACTGTTCATGGGGTTCTCAAGGCAAGAATACTGAAGTGGCTTGCCATTCCCTTCTCCAGTGGACCACGTTCTGTCAGCCCTCTCCACCATGACCCGCCTGTCTTGGGTTGCCCCACGGGCATGGCTTGGTTTCATTGAGTTAGACAAGGCTGTGGTTCTTGTGTGATTAGATTGACTAGTTTTCTGTGAGTATGGTTTCAGTGTGTCTGCCCTCAAAAGCATGACACAGAGAACTTGGTAATTCAACCAAGGTCAGAGAGCAAGTAAACAGTGAAAAAGGATTCAAATTCCTCATCCAACTTGAAAACCTCCTTCATCTCCAGTTTCTCTTTACCATAATCTACCACCATTGCTTCTTCATTTCTACAACACCTTATCATTCTTAGACTATCAACTGAATTCTCTTCTTTATAACTCATAGCCTTGATCAAGTCTACCTGCTAAAGCTTTGAAGGGACCTTTTATTACCCCTATGATTGCACATGTATTGAAAGTACTTGTATAGATGTCCATAAACTCCTTTAGAGTTTAGGTTCAAGATGGCAGAGCTATACATACACACACCAGGAAAATATGAAAAAAATATTTCATTTACAATATTAACAAAAAGATACATAGTGTACTAAATATCTCTTATTTCCCCTTCAGATCCACCATTTACCTGTTGACTTTGTCAGTTCAAGTGTTATAACAGCACCATAGGGGGGCGGTCCTAAGATGGCAGAGGAATAGGATGGGGAGACCACTTTCTTTCCCACAAATTCACCAAAAGAACATTTAAACACTGAGTAAATTCCACAAAACAACTTCTGAATGCTGGCAGAGGACATCAGGCACCCAGAAAAGCAGCTCATTGTCTTCAAAAAGAGGTAGGAAAAAATATAAAAGACAAAAAAAGAGACAAAAGAGGTAGGAAAGGAGCTCTGTCCCAGGAAGAGAGTCTTAAAAAGAGAGAAGTTTCCAAACACCAGAAAACACTCTCAGTGCTGTGTCTGTGGTGAGCCTTGGAAGCACAGAGGGCAACATAACAGGGAGGAAAAATAAATAAATAACTAAACCCCACAGATTATGAGCCCAATGGTAACTTCCCCAGTGCAGAAGCAACGCAGACACCTGCACCCGCCACTAGCAAGCAGGGGCTGGGCAGGGAGGCGCGGGCTGCAGTGCTCTTTAAGGATCAGGCCCAAATGCCCTGAGGGTAACCAGAGCGAACTAACTTAGGCTAGCAAACCAGACTGTGGGATAGCTACCATGCAAAAAGCTCTAACATAAGACACCGCCAAGACCATGCACAGAACAAAGGACGGAATAGAACTAGCCGGCTGCAGACCATCCCCCTCTGATGACAGGCAGCCAGAGCCGGAAGGGCTGGAAGGGGGCAATCGCAGCCCCAGAGAGACATTAACTACCAAACTGCAAACAGGCTTCTTTGCTAACTAAGACTTCTTGGGGTTCTGGACAGTCATCATCTGCCTGAGAAGGTGCGCCAGTTGTACACCCAGAAAACTGAGCAGCAGGGACGGGAGAGGTGATAAGTCACAGCGACCGCGCTCACAAAACACCTGAGCTACTCAGACCTGGGAAGGGCACAAAATGCAGGCCCAACTGAGTCTGTGCCTCTGAGGACCACCTGAGTGCCTAAGCCTGAGCAGCTTAGACCTGGAAGGTGCATGCAGCCCAGGGCCAGCCTCAGACCATTCCAGCAGAGCAACCTAGAGCCTGAGCTGTGTACACAGTGAGCAGGGGCAGGCCCAGTGTGGCTGAGAAACTGTGAGCACACGCCAGTGTTATTTGCTTGCAGCATCCCTCCCTCCCCACAGCGTAACTGAACAAGTGAGCCTAAAAAAAGTGTCCACCACCGCCCCCCTTTTGTCAGGGCGGAAATTAGACACTGAAGAGACCAGCAAACAGAAGAAGCTAAAATAGAGGGAACTGCCTTGGAAGTGACAGGTGCAATAGATTAAAACCCTGTCATTAGTACCCACTACATAGGATGGGGCCTATAGATCTTGAGAAATATAAGCTGGACCAAGGAACTATCTGAAAATGAAGTGACCCCACACTGCCCACAACAGCACCAGAGAAAGTCCTAGATGTAGCTTTACTATTTTTATGATCATTCTTTTTTTTCTCTTTTCTTTTTTTAACTTTTTTTAAACTTTTTAAATGTTAATTTAATTTTAATTTAAAATTTAAATTTTTTAATTTAAATCTATTACTCCTTTAATTTTCATTTTTATAACCTACCATTACTTTTCAAAAAAAGATCCTATTTTTAAAAAAACTTCATATGTATATATTTTTTGATAATTCTTGTGACTTTGTTTTTTTTTTTTTTCTCTTCTTCTTTTCTTTAATATTGTATTTTTGAAAATCCAACCTCTACTCTACATTTTTAATCTTTGCTTTTTGGTATTTGTTATCAATTTTGTACCTTCAAAAACCCAATCTTCAGCACCCATTTTTACTTGAGAACGAGATTACTGGCTTTACTGCTCTCTCCTCCTTTGGACTCTCCTTTTTCTCCACCAGGTCGCCTCTGTATCCTCCCTCCCCCTTCTCTCCTCTACCCAACTCTGTGAATCTCTGTATGTTCCAAATGGTGGAGAACACCTAAGGAACTGATTACTGGCTGGATCTGTCTCTCTCCTTTTCATTCACCCCTTTTATCCTCCTGGTCACCTCTATCTCCTTCCTCCCTCTTCTCTTCTCTGTATAACTCCGTGAACATCTCTGAGCTGTCCAGACTGTGGAGCGCACATAGGGACATGATTACTGGCTAGCTTGCTTTCTCCTCTTTTGATTCCACTTCATCTCATTCGGGTCACCTCTAACTCCCTCCTCGCCCTTCTGTTCTCCATGTAACACTGTGAACCTCTCTGGGTGTCCCTCACTGTGGAGAAACTTTTCATCTTTAACATAGATGTTTTATCAATGGTGCAGTATAGAAGGAGAAGTCTTGAGACTGCTATAAAAATAAGACTGAAAACCAGAAGCTGGAGGCTTAAGTCCAAATCCTGAGAACATCAGAGAACTCCTTACTCCAGGGAACATTAATCGATAGAAGCTCATCAAACTCATCCATACCTACAACGAAACCAAGCACCACCCAAGGGCCAACAAGTTCCAGAGCAAGACATACCATGCAAATTCTCCAGCAACACAGGAACACAGCCCTGAACTTCAATATACAGGCTGCCCAAAGTTACTCCAAACTCATTACTGGATACTTCATTGCACTCCAGAGAGAAGAAATCCATCTCCACCCACCAGAACACCGACACAAGATTCCCTAACCAAGAAACCTTGACAAGCCACTGATACAACTCCACCTACAGTGAGGAAACTCCACAGTAAAGAGAACTCCACAAACTGCCAGAATACAGAAAGGCCACCCCAAATGCATCAATATAAACAAGATGAAGAGACAGAGGAATACCCAGCAAGTAAAGGAACAGGATAAATGCCCACCAAACTAAACCAAAGAGGAAGAGATAGGGAATCTACCTGATAAAGAATTCCAAATAATGATAGTGAAAATGATCTAAAATCTTGAAATAAAAATGGAATCTCAGATAAATAGTCTGGAGACAAGGATTGAGAAGATGCAAGAAAGGTTTAACAAGGACCTAGAGAAATAAAAAAAGAGTCAATATATAATGAATAATGCAATAAATGAGATCAAAAACACTCTGGAGGCAACAAATAGTAGAATAACGGAGGCAGAAGATAGGATTAGTGAGATAGAAGACAGAATGGTAGAAATAAATGAATCAGAGAGGAAAAAAGAAAAACGAATTAAAAGAAATGATAGGATTAGTGAAGTAGAAGACAGAACGGTAGAAATAAATGAATCAGAGAGGAAAAAAGAAAAATGAATTAAAAGAAATGAGGACAATCTCAGAGACCTCCAGGACAATATGAAACGCTTCAACATTCGAATTATAGGAATCCCAGAAGAAGAAGACAAAAAGAAAGACCATGAGAAAACCTTTGAGGAGATAATAGTTGAAAACTTCCCTAAAATGGGGAAGGAAATAATCACCCAAGTCCAAGAAACCCAGAGAGTCTCAAACAGGATAAACCCAAGGCAAAACACCCCAAGACACATGTTAATCAAATTAGCAAAAATCAAACACAAAGAACAAATATTAAAAGCAGCAAGAGAAAAACAACAAATAACACACAAGTGGATTCCCATAAGGAAAATGCTGATCTTTCAATAGAAACTCTTCAGGCCAGGAGGGAATGGCAAGACATACTTAAAGTGATGAAAGAAAATAACCTACAGCCCAGATTACTGTACCCACCAAGGATATCATTCAAATACGAAGGAGAAATCAAAAGCTTTACAGACAATTGCCAGTCTGTGTTCAATGCAGGATGCAGGATGCAGGATGCTTGGGGCTGGTGTATGGGGATGATCTGGAGGGAAGATGTGGGGTGGGAGGTGGGAGGGGGGTTCATGTTTGGGAGTTTGTGTAAAAAAATAAATAAATACAAAAAAATTTAAAAAATTTAAAAAAAAAAGGTTTAAAAAAAAAAAAAAAGCTTTACAGACAAGAAAAAGCTAAAAGAATTCACCACCAAACCAGCTCTCCAACAAATCCTAAAGGATACTCTCTAGACAGGAAACAATAAAAGGGTGTATAAACCCGAACACAAAACAATAAAGTAAATGGCAATAGGATCATACTTATCAATAATTACCATGAATGTAAATGGGTTGAATGCCCCAACCAAAATTCAAAGACTGGCTGAATGGATACAAAAACAAACCCCTATATATGTTGTCTACAAGAGACCCAGCTCAAAACAAGGGACACATACAGACTGAAAGTGAAGGGCTGGAAAAAGATATTCCACGCAAATAGAGACCAAAAGAAAGCAGGAATAGCAATACTCATATCAGATAAAATAGACTTTAAAACAAAGGCTGTGGAAAGAGACAAAGAAGGACACTACATAATGATCAAAGGATCAATCCAAGAAGAAGATACAACAATTATAAATATATATGCACCCAACATAGGAGCACCACAATATGTAAGACAAATGCTAACAAGTATGAAAGGGGAAATGAACAATAACACAATAATAGTGGGAGACTTTAATACCCCATTCACACCTATGGATAGATCAACTAAACAGAAAATTAACAAGGAAACACAAACTTTAAATGATATAACAGACCAGTTAGACCAAATTGATATCTACAGGACATTTCACCCCAAAACAATGAATTTCACCTTTTTCTCAAGAGCTCATGGAACCTTTTCCAGGATAGATCACATCCTGGGCCATAAATCTAGCCTTGGTAAATTCAAAAAGATTGAAATAATTCCAAGCATCTTTTCTGACCATAATGCAGTGAGATTAGATCTCAATTACAGGAGAAAAAATATTTAAAATTCCAACATATGGAGGCTGAACAACACGCTGCTGAATAGCCAATGAATCACAGAAGAAATCAAAAAATAAATAAAAATATGCATAGAAATGAATGAAAATGAAAACACAACAACCCAAAACCTATGAGACACTATAAAAGCAGTGCTAAGGGGAAAGTTCGTAGCAATACAGGCATACCTCAAGAAACAAGAAAAAAGTCAAATAACTTAACTCTACACCTAAAGCAACTAGAAAAGGAAGAAATGGAGAACCCCAGGGTTAGTAGAAGGAAAGAAATCTTAAAAATTAGGGCAGAAATAAATGCAAAAGAAACAAAAGAGACCATAGCAAAAATCAACAAAGCAAAAAGCTGGTTCTTTGAAAGGATAAACAAAATTGACAAAATATTAGCCAAATTCATGAAGAAACAAAGGGAGAAAAATCAAATCAATAAAATTAGAAACAAAAATGGAGAGATCACAACAGACAACACAGAAATACAAAGGCTCATAAGAGACTACTATCAGCAATTATATGCCAATAAATTGGATAACGTGGAAGAAATGGACAAACTCTTAGAAAAGTACAACTTTCCAAAATAGAAGCAGGAAGAAATAGAAAATCTTAAGAGACTCATCACAAGCACAGAAACTGAAACTGTAATCAGAAATCTTCCAGCAAACAAAAGCCCAGGTCCAGATGGCTTCACAGCTGAATTCTACCAAAAATTCAGAGAAGAGCTAACACCTATCCTACTTAAACTCTTCCAGAAAATTGCAGAGAAGGTAAACTTCCAAATTCATTCTATGAGGCCACCATCACTCTAATACCAAAACCTGACAAAGATTCCACAAAGAAAGAAAACCATAGGCCAATATCACTGATAAACATAGATGCAAAAATCCTTAACAAAATTCTAGCATCCAGAATCCAACAACACATTAAAAAGATCATACACCATGACCAAGTGGGCCTTATCCAAGGGATGCAAAGATTCTTTAATATCCACAAATCAATCAATGTAATTCACCACATTAACAAATTGAAAAGTAAAAGCCATATGATCATCTCAATAGATGCAGAGAAAGCCTTTGACAAAATTCAACATCCATTTATGATAAAAACTCTCCAAAAAGCAGGAATAGAAGGAATATAACTCAACATAATGAAAGCTATATATGACAAACCCACAGAAAACATTATCCTCAATGGTGAAAAATTGAAAGTATTTCCCCTAAAGTCAGGAACAAGACAAGGGTGCCCACTTTCACCGCTACTATTCAACATAGTTCTGGAAGTTTTGGCCACAGCAATCAGAGCAGAAAAAGAAATAAAAGGAATCCAAATTGGAAAAGAGAAAGAAAACTCTCACTGTTTGTAGATGATATGATCCTCTACATAGAAAACCCTAAAGACTCCACCAGAAAATTACTAGAGCTAATCAATGAATATAGTAAAGTTGCAGGATATAAAATCAACACACAGAAATCCCTTGCATTCCTATACACTAATAATGAGAAAGTAGAAAAAGAAATTAAGGAAACAATTCCATTCACCATTGCAACGAAAAGAATAAAATACTTAGGAATATATCTACCTAAAGAAACTAAAGACATATATAGAGAAAGAACTATAAAACACTGGTGAAAGAAATCAAAGAGGACACTAATAGATGGAGAAATATACCATGTTCATGGATTGGAAGACTCAATATAGTGAAAATGAGTATACTACCCAAAGCATTCTACAGATTCAATGCAATCCCTATCAAGCTACCAGCAGTGTTTTTCACAGAGCTAGAACAAATAATTTCACAATTTGTATGGAAATACAAAAAACCTCGAATAGCCAAAGCAATTTTGAGAAAGAANATATAAAATCAACACACAGAAATCCCTTGCATTCCTATACACTAATAATGAGAAAGTAGAAAAAGAAATTAAGGAAACAATTCCATTCATCATTGCAACAAAAAGAATAAAATACTTAGGAATATATCTACCTAAAGAAACTAAAGACATATATAGAGAAAGAACTATAAAACACTGGTGAAAGAAATCAAAGAGGACACTAATAGATGGAGAAATATACCATTTTCATAGATTGGAAGACTCAATATAGTGAAAATGAGTATACTACCCAAAGCATTCTACAGATTCAATGCAATCCCTATCAAGCTACCAGCAGTGTTTTTCACAGAGCTAGAACAAATAATTTCACAATTTGTATGGAAATACAAAAAACCTCGAATAGCCAAAGCAACCTTGAGAAAGAAAAATGGAACTGGAGGAATCAACCTGCCTGACTTCAGGCTCTACTACAAAGCCACAGTCATCAAGAGAGTATGGTACTGGCACAAAGACAGAAATATAGATCAATGGAACAAAATAGAAAGCCCAGAGATAAATCCACACACCTATGGACACCTTATCTTTGACAATGGAGGCAAGAATATACAATGGATTAAAGACGATCTCTTTAACAAGTGGTGCTGGGAAAACTGGTCAACCACTTGTAAAAGAATGAAACTAGAACACTTTCTAACACTATACACAAAAACAAACTCAAAATGGATTAAAGATCTAAATCTATTACAGCAGCATTCCCACTTCCTGCCTCACTTTCTTAGTCCAGGCTTTCATAGCATAGAACCATAGACTGGGGTGGCTTGCTGCTGCTGCTGCTAAGTCACTTCAGTCGTGTCCGACTCTGTGTGACCCCATAGACGGCAGCCCACCAGACTACCCCATCCCTGGGATTCTCCAGGCAAGAATACTGGAGTGGGTTGCCATTTCCTTCTTAGGAAAGCATAAATTTATTTCTTATAGTTCTAGAGGCTGGAAGCCTACTAAGACCAGAGTACCAGTATGGCTGGGTTCCGGTGAGGATCCTTTCCTAGGTTACATGCTGCCAACTTTTCGTTGTATCATCTCATGGTGGAAAGAGGGTGAAAGAGATCTCAGAGTCCATTTTGTAAAGGCCCTAATCCTATTGTGAGGGCTTCATCCTCATGAACTAATTATCTCCAAAAGTATCTACTTCTTAATACCGCCACATTCAGGATTAGGATTTCAACACATGAGTGGGGGCACAAACATTCAGTTCATTGCACCCTTTTCTACTCTCTCTGAATCTAAGGAGGCTAACATTTGTGGGCCATGTCAGTGGTCTCCCTTGCCCTCTGCTTCTGTTGGGTTTGTCCAACAGGAGCACATGGAAGGTAACCACATGGTAAGCACAGAGCAGGGTCGAGGTATCTCCTCCTTCTTCTCTGTCCTTCTATGGATGTCCACAGTTCTTGAACACAGTCTTCTCCTATAAGTGTTCCCTCCAATATCTGGTAACAACACCCAACCTGAAGTTGCACAACCAACACTTCAAAAGTTAAATGGACTATGAAGTTTTGCCTCATCCGCCATATTCATTTGATCTCTTGCTGACCAACTACCACTTCTTCAAGCATCTTGACAATTTTATGCAGGAAAGTGCTTCCACAACCAGAAAATGCTTTCCAAGAATTCCTCAAATCCTGAAGCACAAACTTTTATGCTACAGGAATAAACGAACTTATTTCCTGTCAGCAAAAATGTGTTGATTGTAACAGTTCTTATTTTGATTAATAAAGATGTGTTTGGGCCTAACTAATTATAATGATCTAAAATTCAGTCCGAAATCACTATTATGTTTTTTGTCAAACTTAATAGTTAGATCAAAAAATTTCAGCTTTTTTTTTTTTCAAATTCCTACTAGAACTAGCAGAGGCAGGTAGTAGATGGAAGTTGACATTACCTAAGACAGAAAATGAGTGAAGCATGAATTTATGCAACTGGTCAAAATATATGTCTCTTGTTTTTGACAAAACGCTGAAGGGATAAGTACTATATATATTATACACCAGTAATTATAACTTTATAGTTATAGTACTATATATAAAAACTATATACCAGTAACTCTAACTCTGGTGCCAGAAAAGCTAGCAGACTGTAATAAACTACTGAATATATAAAGAGACAGGGAAGGCAATGGCACCCCAACCCAGTACTCTTGACTGGAAAATCCAATGGATGGAGGAGCCTGGTGGGCTGCAGTCCATGGGGGCGCTAACAGTTGGACAGACTGAGCGACTTCACTTTCACTTTTCTCTTTCATGCATTGGAGAAGGAAATGGCAACTCACTCCAGTATTCTTGCCTGGAGAATCCCAGGGATGGGGGAGCCTGGTAGGCTGCCGTCTGTGGGGTCACACAGAGTCGGACACGACTGAAGTGACTTAGCAGCAGCATATAAAGAGAGATGTATACACATACACACAGGTACAGGCATACCCCAGATGCAGGTTTGGTACCAGGCCACCACAATAAAGAGAATATCCCAATAAAGTGTGTCATGCAAGCAGGTTTTTGGTTTCCCAATGTATAGTAAAGTTACATTTACACTATATGGTAGTCTATTAAGTGTCCAGTAGTATTATATCTAAAACACAATGTACATACTTTAGTTAAAAAATACTTCATGGCTAAGAAATGCCAACCATCATCTGAGCCTTTGATAAATTGTAATCTTTTTGCTGGCAGAGGGTCTTGCCTCAATGCTGATGGCTGCTGACTAACCAGGATGGTAGTGGCTGAGGATTGGGGTAACTGGCAATTTCTTAAAAGAAGACAATGATGAAGTTTGCCACATTGATTGACTTCTTTCACAAATGATTTCTCTGTAGGCATGCAGTGCTATTTGATAGCATTTTATCCACAGTAGAATTTCTTTCAAAATTAGAGTCCTCTCAAACCCTACATCTGCTTTATCAACTAAATTCATGTAAATCCTAAATTCTTTGTTGTAATTTCAACAATCTTCATAGCATCTTCACCAGGACTAGATTCCATCTCAAAAAACTACTGTCTTTACTCATCCGCAAGAAGCAACTCTTCATCCATTAAGGTTTTATCCCAAGACAGGAGAAATTCAGTCACATCTTCAGGCTCTGCTTCTTATTCTAGTTCTCTTGCTATCACTACCACATCTGCAGTTGTTTCCTCCACTGAAATAGTGAGCTCCTCAAAGTCATCCAGGAGGGCTGGAATCAACTTCTTCCTGATTCCTGTCAGTGTTGATACTGTGACCCCTCCCCCTGAATCATGAGTGTTCTTAATGGTATCTAGAATGGTGAATTCTTTCCAGAAGGTTTTTAATTTACTTTGCCCAGATCCATCAGAGCGATCACTTTAAAGCAGCTATAGAACTACAAAATGTATTTCTTGAATTTCCAGTAAGACTGGAAAGTCAAAATTACTCCTCAGTCCATGGGCTGCAGAATGGACATTGTGTTAGCAGGCATGAAAACAACATTAATCTCATTATATATGTCTATCAGAGCTCCTGGGTAACCAGGTGCATTGTCAATGAGCAGCAATATTTTGAAACCAATCTCTTTTTCTGAGCAATAGGTCTCGACTGTGGGCTTGAAATATATCAGTAATCCATGTAATAAGCAGATATACTGTCACCTAGAATAAATAAAATACCTATTGTTTCATTTATAGATCACAAGCAGAGTAGTTTTAGCATAATTCTTAAGGGTCTAGAATTTGCAGAATAGTAAATACGTACTGGCATCAGTTTAGTCACCAGCTGCATTATCTCCTAACAAGAGAGTCAGCCTGTCCTTTCAAGCTTTGAAGCCAGGCATAGACTTTTTCTTTTGCTTCCATGGTGGCTCAGACGGTAAAGTGTCTGCCAGCAATGCAGGAGACCCGGGTTCGATTCCTGGGTTGGGAAGATCCCCTGGAGAAGGAAATGGCAACCCACTCCAGCACTCTTGCCTGGAAAATCCCATGGACTGTCTGTCCATGGGATGGCAAAGAGTCGGACACGACTGAGCGAATTCACTATGAATGTCCTAGACAGCATCTTTTTCCAATATAAGGCTGTTTCATCTAAATNTTGGGAAGATCCCCTGGAGAAGGAAATGGCAACCCACTCCAGCACTCTTGCCTGGAAAATCCCATGGACTGTCTGTCCATGGGATGGCAAAGAGTCGGACACGACTGAGCGAATTCACTATGAATGTCCTAGACAGCATCTTTTTCCAATATAAGGCTGTTTCATCTAAATATATTAACAATCTATTGTGGGCAAATCTGAGCCCACAAGTCACATGTGCAAGAGACAGAGTTTTATTTTTCTGGAATTCAGCTCATTATCTATTTCAAGCTTTCATTCAAAAACTAAATATTATGCAATGCAAGGCCCTGCAGTCACCCCCAACCACCTCCCCTCCACTGGAGTGAGGAGGAGACTAAGGCAGGATCAGTAACAGTTCCTCAAGTAGCCATAGCAGAGCCTGAAATAAAAGGAAGACTAGGTAATGTTGATCTTGTGTTCACTTAAAATTTTGACATTTTGTTCACTGTGCATTTTTACATTAATTTTGAGTTTTCACACATTGCATTAAAATATTATTTATTAATATCTTGACTATTGTATAATCATAATCATAAGGGATTTGATTTAGGTCATACCTGAATGGTCTAGCAGTTTTCCCTACTTTCTTCAATTTAAGTCTGAATTTGGTAATAAGGAGTTCATGATCTGAGCCACAGTCAGCTCCTGGTCTTGTTTTTGTTGACTGTATAGAGCTTCTCCATCTTTGGCTGCAAAGGATATAATCAATCTGATTTCAGAGTTGACCATCTGGTGATGTCCATGTGTAGAGTCCTCTTGTGTTGTAGGAAAAGGGTGTTTGCTATGACCAGTGCATTTTCTTGGCAAAACTCTATTAGTCTTTGCCCTGCTTCATTCTGCATTGCAAGGCCAAATTTTCCTCTTAATCCAGGTGTTTCTGGACTTCCTACTTTAGCATTCCAATCCCCTATAATGAAAAGGACATCTTTTGGGGGTGTTAGTTCTAAAAGGTCTTGTAGGTCTTCATAAAACAGTTCAAATTCAGCTTCTTCAGCTTTATTGGTTGGGGCATAGACTTGGATAACTGTGATATTGAATGCTTTGCCTTGGAAATGAACAGAGATCATTCTATCATTTTTGAGACTGCATCCAAGTACTGCATTTCGGACTCTTTTGTTGACTATCATGGCTACTCCATTTCTTCTGAGGGATTCCTGACTGCAGTAGTAGATATAATGGTCATCTGAGTTAAATTCACCCATTCCAGTCCATTTTAGTTCGCTGATTCCTAGAATGTCAATGTTCACCATTGCCATCTCTTGTTTGACCACTTCCAATTTGCCTTGACTCATGGACCTGACATTCCAGGTTCCTATGCAATATTGTTCTTTACAGCATCGGATCTTGCTTCTATCACCAGTCACATGCACAGCTGGGTATTGTTTTTGCTTTGGCTCCATCCCATCATTCTTTCTGGAGTTATTTCTCCACTGATCTCCAGTAGCATATTGGGCACCTAATGACCTGGGGAGTTCCTCTTTTGGTGTCCTATCATTTTGCCTTTTCATACTGTTCATGGGNCTGGGTATTGTTTTTGCTTTGGCTCCATCCCTTCATTCTTTCTGGAGTTATTTCTCCACTGATCTCCAGTAGCATATTGGGCACCTAATGACCCGGGGAGTTCCTCTTTTGGTGTCCTATCATTTTGCCTTTTCATACTGTTCATGGGGTTCTCAAGGCAAGAATACTGAAGTGGCTTGCCATTCCCTTCTCAAGTGGACCACATTCTGTCAGCCCTCTCCACCATGACCCGCCCGTGTTGGGTTGCCCCGCAGGCATGGCTTGGTTTCATTGAGTTAGATAAGGCTATGGTCCTAGTGTGTTTAGATTGACTAGTTTTCTGTGAGTATGGTTTCAGTGTGTCTGCCCTCTGATGCCCTCTTGCAACACCTACCATCTTACTTGGGTTTCTCTTACCTTGGGCGTGGGGTATCTCTTCACGGCTGCTCCAGCAAAGCATAGCCGCTGCTCCTTACCTTGGACGAGGGGTATCTCCTTACTGCTGCCATTCCTGACTTTCAATGTGCGATAGCTCCTCTAGGCTTTCCTGCACCCCTCCTCGGGTTGCTCCTCCCGGTCACCGGCCCTGGCCTTGGGCGGGGGTGGCTCCTCCCAGCTGCCGCCCCTGGCCTCAGGCTCATGGTGGCTCCTCAGGGTCACCACCCCTGGCCTCGAGCATGAGGTGTTTCCTCCCGGCCGCCCATGACCTTGGACGCGGGGTGTCGCCTCCTGCCTTGGTGTGACCTCGGACAGGGGGTAACTCCTCTCGGTCGCCGCCACGACCTCAGACACAGGGTAGCTCCTCTCAGCTGTTCCTGCACCGTCGTAGCCTGGCACTCTAGCCTGCTGCCCCGACCTAGATCTGATAGATAGAGTGCCTGATGAACTATGGAATGAGGTTTGTGACATTGTACGGCAGACAGGGATCAAGACCATCCCCATGGAAAAGAAATCAAAAAAGCAAAATGGTTGTCTGGGGAGGCCTTACAAATAGCTGTGAAAAGAAGAGAGGTGAAAAGCAAAGGAGAAAAGGAAAGATATAAGCATCCGAATGTAGAGTTCCAAAGAATTGCAAGAAGAGATAAGAAAGCCTTCTTCAGCAATCAATGCAAAGAGATAGAGGAAAACAACAGAATGGGAAAGACTAGAGATCTCTTCAAGAAAATTAGAGATACCAAGGGAACTTTTCATGCAAAGATGGGCTCAATAAAGGACAGAAATCGTATGGACCTAATAGAAGCAGAAGATATTAAGAAGAGGTGGCAAGAATACACGGAAGAACTGTACAAAAAAGATCTTCATGACCCAGATAATTATGAGGATGTGATCACTAATCTAGAGCCAGACATCCTGGAATGTGAAGTTAAGTGGGCCTTAGAAAGCATCACTACAAACAAAGCTAGTGGAGGTGATGGAATTCCAGTGGAGCTGTTTCAAATCCTGAAAGATGATGCTGTGAAAGTGCTGCACTCAATATGCCAGCAAATTTGGAATACTCAGCAGTGGCCACAGGACTGGAAAAGGTCAGTTTTCATTCTAATTCCAAAGAGAAGCAATGCAAAAGAATGCTCAAACTACTGCACAGTTGCACTCATCTCACATGCTAGTAAAGTAATG
>SJYX01006049.1:10686-104749 GCA_006410675.1 Oreotragus oreotragus
CTTTCACTTTCATCAAGAGGCTCTTTAGTTCCTCTTCACTTTCTGCCATAAGAGTGGTGTCATCTGCATATCTGAGGTTATTGATATTTCTCCCAGCAATCTTGATTCCAGTTTGTGCTTCCTCCAGCCCAGCATTTCTCATGATGTACTCTGCATATAAATTGAATAAGCAGGGTGACAATATACAGCCTTGATGTACTCCTTTTTCTATTTGGAACCAGTCTGTTGTTCCATGTCCAGTTCTAACTGTTGCTTCCTGACCTGCATATAGGTTTCTCAAGAGGCAGGTTAGGTCATCTGCCTGACCACCTCTTTCAGAATTTTCCACAGTTTAGTTAGGAATATTATAAAATATATATATGCTAATCATTCAGATTTGCATATATATATTTTATAATATTCCTATTTTTAATATTTCCACATGTTCATATTTTTATTAAACAAAATTAAATGTTTATATACCCCAATTTTACTAGATGTGTAATATGAAGCAAAATAATTTTTAGGACTTTTGAAGATGTAATTGAACCCTGCTTCTAATACTGCCAAATTTGCTGACTGCTTTGAGCCTATTCATGACGCAACCACTGTGTCATATTGCCTAGGCAACCACTGTGTCATATTGCCTAGGCAACCACTGTGTCATATTGCCTAGGAACGGTCCTATCTAATCACTTAAAGTTAGACTAGGAAAGCAGTACTCAGACAAACAGGAGAAGAGAAATTTCAAGTGTAAGTTTCTAGAGGAACTGGGTGATGAGGAAGGGATGTAAGACAGAGGGCAAAGATCTGGTGTACAGTTCAAAACAACAGTGTGGCTCTGTGGACTCCTTTGCTCTTTCGCTATACTCCTGTTCTAGAACTCCTGGGAAGCCTGGAGATCGGAGGGAACATCATGCCTACTTAAAAACAGTGGCTCTCTGACCTAGATTCCTTTCATTCTTATTAACCATATGTAATAATCCTGGCACGTGTCTGAAAATAAATGTTATATTTCAAAGGTTCATCAAAAGAATACTTCAAATAGTAGTTATTTTTCAATGAAGGTATGATTTCTTCAGCCAGGGTTGCTTAGAGTAGGGTTCCCCAAACACTGAGCCATGGACTTTTACCATGGAAAAATTGTCTTCCGTGAAACTAGTTCTTGGAGCCAAAAAGGTTGGGGACTGCTAACTTAGAGCACATATTTTTAGCACATTTCCCTATGAAGCTGCTGATAGAAAGTTTGTTTATTTGCATATTCATAATTTATTTGTCACAATTCAGTTAATAGTTCAGACCTCAATAATTCAATTGCCATAACATTGCTGTTCCTTTGCAGGTAATTGTAGTCATCATTATAATAAGTTTTAAGTAGGGAAGGGCAGGTATTTGAAAAGATATAGAGAAAAGCTAAATAGAAACTACACATTGTCTAGACTCTTGGAAAAGACGTTTTTGAGGTATCCTTATTCTAGGGAAGCTATTTTACAACTCTATAAATTATAGATAACTCATAGCAAGGTAAAATAGCTCTTTTTGTAGACATGTAAATTCTGTCCTGTCTAGCTCCCTCTTTCACATGACAAAAATCAATTTTAGATCCTATTGCACATTCATTTTAATATTTTATAAATGTGCCTGTTTTTAATTTTCTTTTTTGATCCAGTTAAAAGATCTGCCTGGTTTCCTCATTGAGTTCAACCCCTAACAAGTACTCATTCATATATCTAGGTGACATTTACTTTTTTTTTTTCCTGAAAATTATCTTTTTAAAAGAAAATAGTCATTTCTATTTGAAAATATGATGAAGAATTTCCGTATAATGATATCACTGCAATAACTTCATCAAAATTTTTATCTGCTAATTTTGTCTTTGATATCAGACAATGGAATTTCTAGTAACATTTAATATCAGTACTAAATTGAACAGGGATAATGATCAGATTCCCACTCTAGTATTCTTGCCTGGAAAATCCCATGGACAGAGGAGCCTGGTGGGTTACAGTCTGTGGCATTCCAAGAGTTGGCAACTAAACAACAATGATCAAATTAGAAATACCAATTGCTGTGCCACTTTGAATTTCTTTCACGTATTTTAGGCTTTAGCAGAAATTGAATTTCAATGATTTCTTTAAAATTTGGTCATTCATTTAAAGTTTGCAAAGTTATTAGATGCCAACTGCTATGCTTCTCCTATGCCCATAAGACCTTAAAGTGGTGTTGGTGATTAAATGAAGTATAAAATTTAAATACAGTGCTTGATTTTCTGAGTATGTCTGGGATTTACATGAATCCATGTACATGCATATATACACACATGCATACTGGGAGACATTTGAAGAACTATGAATGCATATTGTAATTATTTTATCAGTTTAAATTCTTTGCATGTGGCGATAGTTTTGTAATTATGTACAACAAAGTCCTTGTTTCTAGGAAACACATACTAAAGTATATAGGTGTAAGATTTCTTGCTTTTGCAATTTCAAATGGTAAAAAGTGTTTAGAAAGAGGGAGGAGGATAGACAGGAGAGAAAGCATATATGGCCAAGTGTAAGTAGAGGTAAAGATATAGAGATGCCTGTGGTATATTGTTTCCATTTTTGTAGGTTTAAATTTTCATTATTAAGAAGATGTGGGAATTTTATTATTTATTTAAGCAAATCAAAGGATAAGTTGGTAGATGTAGCAATTTGCTCTGTAACCAAATATCCAAGTAGGGTTGTTAGTAATTGCTGAACACTTCTAAACATTAGTCAAATAAGTTGCAGAAGGGGACTTACACAGAAAAAGGCTCTGGCTTTAAGGGGATATTTGGGTGAATGTTAAAAATCACCAAATCTCCATTCATTCATACACTATCTCTCTGTTTCTCTGTCTGTTTCTCTCTCATACACACACACATTTTCTTTCTTTTCCTCTGTTTTATTTTTAAAATAGTTTTAGCCTTTGTCTAAGTTTGCTGTCTGGTTTCCAGAATCAAAACTGAGGTTACATTTCAGAGATCTGTAAACTAGTTAATTGATCACCAAATTGTGAGTAACCTCACCACAACTACTGTTATCAGATACTGCCCAGAATAACTGTATTTATAACAGAAACACTATTCATTCCAAAATGTTTTAATAGAGTGAATGAAGCATAGCAAAGTAGACCACTTTGAAGCTTACATCTTGCCTTCTCCTCCAAAGATAGCATTTCAGACCGAAATAGTTCAAAGAACAATGATGGGGAAGATTAGAGATTTTATTCTCCAAATGGAATATCTAATCAGAAAATCATTATTTAAGTTTTCTATATCTTCTTTGTAAATTTTGAGATAATTTGAAGGTAAAGAATGTCATGCTATATGAACATTAAGAATTTTTGACTTTTAAATTGATAGAAATTTTTATGAAATTGATAAACTGCATAACATGTGTCTACCAATAACTGGGTGATTGATGGATATTGGAAGAGAGATAATACTGCATTCCTTATGTTGAGTTTTTCTCCAGGAGAGTAAGTGGGTGTTCCTTCAAGGAAGCAAATTTTAAAGTTAATTTTATGAGTGGCATGTTTAGCATTCAACCACACAATAGTTTTTTTCAAAAGAGCTCCCATGTGTTTATTCTCTTTAAAAGGAATTCTACAGTTTATTTCCATTATGTCTGCAAACAAAAGCAAAGTAGTATATCCAGCTCATCAGAAAGATGAAAAAATATCAGACTTGACTGCTGAGAAATCAAGACTCTGTATTTGATTTTTCAGGGGGAAAGAGAATTATGCATATGGTTGCCACTATTTGCCCTTTGTCTCAGCAAGGGAAATAAAAAATTCAAAGAAAAAAATCCAGGAGCAATTTTTTAAAAAATCATGTCATTTTCCCCCCTCTCTTTCTGTGATTATGATGTAGGTAGAGTTAGTTCATGAAAGTCACCTCTGCAGAAGTCAGCATTATGAGCCAGTTTCCAGAGTTTTGATAGATGACTTTAAAAAGCTGAGCTCTGGCTCAAGGAACTGACAGATGGACTTTAATTCCAAAAGAGCTGGAATAGATTCATGGAAATCACCCTGTAACTCTGATCCGACACACATGTCCTCAATATCCAGAAGCCAGATAGGGGCCAAATGATTCTTCTACATTTTCTATTGGCCCAGTACCAAGGAGGCACACTGATTCAGAAAAATTTAAAATAAGTTTATCCAATTTGCCTCTCTCTCTTTCTAATCTTTGGGGGATATAAAAGGAAACTGAATTGTGAAAAATTCTAATATCTTGATTTTATTTTTCCTCTATCAATTTATTGAATGCTTTTATGGTTTTCATTGTTTTATAAAATTTATGACTATAATTAACAAATATAGCATCATTATAAGCCTACTGATCACTTTGGAAACCTACTTTATTGAAAATTAGATTAATTGCATTTATTTTAAGGGACATGTATTAAGAATCATATATGATGAAGTTAATAATAATAAGCATGCATTGAAATCAATTCATAATGAGTTCTAGGCTTGGTTTTTGCAATCAGTTCTCAAACTTACATAGTTTTAAAATGAGGTTAATTTTCTATAGAAATAAGTTGCAAATCCACACTTAATATAACATTTCTAGTCCGATGTGCTTAGTCACTCAGTCATGTCCAACTCTTTGCAACCCCATAGACTATAGCCACCAGGCTCCTCTGTTTATGGGGATTCTCCAGGCAAGAATACTAGAGTGGGTTGCCATGCCCTCCTCCAAAGGATCGTCCCAACCCAGGGATGGAACCCAGGTCTCCCGCATTGCAGGCAGATTGTTTGCTGACTGAGCCACCAGGAGGAGCCCTTCCAGATGGACACAATGTATTATTTATTACATGAATTGTATCACGTGTAAAGACTAACTTTGGTATGCTTAAAACAGTACATCAAGTGCTTTAGAGGGAAACAGATTGAGTTGGATATTTTTTCTGGGTAGCTGCATAAAATATTCCATAGCCATCTCTGCAGGCAATATGTAGTAAAAGCAGTAAAAGAAACAAAAGTGGAAAATCTAGAGGTTTAGAGGAGTTACAGATTCTGTATTTTTAAGAATTGAGATTATGGAAGATTCCATGAAGGAAGTAACATTGAAGCACACTTTGAAGAATGGGTGAGATTTAGAGAAATGGGATTGGAGGAGAAGAGAATTAGGAGTGAGTATGAGGAAAGCAGTACAACAGGAAAGATCTGGGGTGTATTTAGGAAACAAGTAATAAACTGTCTGTTTTTTTGAAAGGATGCCAAGGGATTATCAGGAGAGTATAAAAATATTTTCTTATGTATAGATTCCTTGGGGAACTCATTCACTCTCATAGTTAAATCCCCTATAATCCTTTAAATCCATATTTTATCTCTCTATCCCCACAGCCAAAACTGTTCTAGTTCTGGCCACTGTCATCATCGGCTTGTGGAGACAGCATCCTAACAGGTCTTTCCCACAATGTGCCAGGCACTGCCCTCCACACCACAGCCAGGTGCTGCAAAACAAAGATAATCATATCACCTCATGATGAAAATCTCTCAGTTGCCTTCCCTGTTTTAGGCAAACCTTACCTCTCTCTACACTTTTCCTGTGCTTTGGGGGTTAGACCTCCCTGAATGTCTCTTAATTCTTTCAGGGAGTGGTCTTTTTTCCTCCCTGGATTCATGTCTCTGGACCCCCAGTTTTCCCTTCTTTTTTCAACTGGCAAACTCCCCTTTATCTCTGATGTTTAAAGAACATTTTGTTTAATCGTGCCATCACTCCTTCATTAAGAGTTAGTTGAGGAAGTAATTCGTTCCAGGCACTTCCTTCTTTCAAGACACACCTTGATCTCCCAGACTGTGTTTTGTGGCCCCAGTACACACAGCATCCTCTATTGTCATTGTCTGTGCAGAGATCTGTATTAACTAGTCCAATACAAATCTCATATGAGTAGAAATAGCCTGATGAAGGTTGATTAATATTGCATTGATAACCCATACATGAATGTAATCACACTTGAGCAAAAGTTAATAAACCTGTATCAGTCTTTCTTGTACTACACATGATTCTACCAGATTTTTCTGACTTGAATGATCTCCTACTCAATTTATCTCATGTACCTCATAGTTCTGTCATGGTATTCTCCTACAAAGTCATCCAATGATTTATCTATTCTTCAGTCTGGTTTTGAAAAGCCCCTATAGAAGGACTTCTTTTTCACATTTTCTTTCACTCTCAAATAAGTTCAAAGAGAGTCAGGCTAGCTCCCTCTACAGCAAGAGTGACCGTGGACCCCTCATTTCAATGGTGTTACTTCTCTTTCTCTCCACCCCAAGTCCAGTCCCCTGCTCAGGCCCAGGGGAACATCATTTCTACTTTGAACATTCAACTGGCAAACTCCCCTTTATCTCTGATGTTTAAAGAACATTTTGTTTAATCGTGCCATCACTCCTTCATTAAGAGTTAGTTGAGGAAGTAATTCGTTCCAGGCACTTCCTTCTTTCAAGACACACCTTGATCTCCCAGACTGTGTTTTGTGGCCCCAGTACACACAGCATCCTCTATTGTCATTGTCTGTGCAGAGATCTGTATTAACTAGTCCAATACAAATCTCATATGAGTAGAAATAGCCTGCTGAAGGTTGATTAATATTGCATTGATAACCCATACATGAATGTAATCAAACTTGAGCAAAAGTTAATAAACCTGTATCAGTCTTTCTTGTACTACACATGATTCTACCAGATTTTCCTGACTTGAATGATCTCCTACTCAATTTATCTCATGTACCTCATAGTTCTGTCATGGTATTCTCCTACAAAGTCATCCAATGAGTTATCTATTCTTCAGTCTGGTTTTGAAAAGCCCCTATAGAAGGACTTCTTTTTCACATTTTCTTTCACTCTCAAATAAGTTCAAAGAGAGTCAGGCTAGCTCCCTCTACAGCAAGAGTGACCGTGGACCCCTCATTTCAATGGTGTTACTTCTCTTTCTCTCCACCCCAAGTCCAGTCCCCTGCTCAGGCCCAGGGGAACATCATTTCTACTTTGAACATAGTTATCCACTATAGTCACCATGTTACACATTAGATCCTCAGATCTTATTCATCTTATACCTGTAAGTTTGTACCCTTTCACTAACATCTCCTTGTTCATTCATTCTCTAACCCACCTACTACTACTGGCAACCACATTTCTATTCTATTTTTCTTTCAGTTTTTCCTTTCTTTTTTCTTAGGTTCCACATGTAAGTGATATCATGCAATATTGGTCTTTCTGTGTCTGACATTTCAATTAGCATAATACCTTCAGGATGTATCCATACATGGTGTCATAAGTAGTAGGAGTCTCTCAAATTTTTGGCTGAATAATTTATCATATTTTCTTTATCCATTCTTCTGTCAATGAGCATTTAGGTTATTTCCATATCTTGGCTATTGTGAGGCTCCAGTGAACAGGGGAGGGCAGATATCTTTCTGAGAACATTATTTCATTTCCTTTGATATGATATATGACTGGAAGTGGGATTGTTGAATCATGTTGTTTTATCTTATTTCACGATCACTTAAGTTCTAGTACCTAGAGAGCATGCATTACATTCCTAGACATGCTCTATTGATGTGTATTAGTGTGTTGATCCTGGCACTTCCAATTCTGCCATGCAATAAGTAACTCTTACTTTTGTGTTTTATATAAAAAGGACATAAACAATATTATGGGCTTCTCTGGTGGCTCAGTGGTAAAGTATCAGCCTGCAGTGTAGGAGCTGCAGGAGACATGGGGTCGATCCCTAGGTCAGAAAGATCTCCTGGAGAAGGGAATGGCAACCCACTCCAGTATGCTTGCCTGGAGAATCCCATGGACAGGGGAGCCTGGTGGGCTGCCGTCCGTGGGATCCCAGAGTCGGACACGACTGAGTGACGGAGCAGCAGCAAACAATTGTACACTTGATTTCATCCGATGTGTTCTTAATCCAGTGTACAAGCTGACCAAATTTATATTGTTAGACTAACTTTTTACAATTATAAAATTTTATATTTTATTTCATCTTTTTCCTATTTATATGTAATACATATAGAATTTCACTCAGAAGGTTTGGCTTATTCCTTTACCACAAAAAAATATAATTGCTATGGTATGAAAATCAAGACTGCTGGAATTTAGTATTACTCACAAGGAGATCTGTACATTTGTGGCTACACTTGAAAACAAGAAATGAGAAGGAAAGGAAAAGAATAAGAGAAAAAGAAATCCATTAAAATCATAGCCATGGAGAAAGTTTAGTTTCTAACTCCCTTTTAAAATTTCCCTATGAGAACAGGCAACCCTTCCATGGACTTGAACAGAGATGAGGTTTGAGCACAAAGCCATGAATTCTGATTGCTATTTGGCCTGAAGGTTTGCTGGAAGCATCACTGGCCTAGTTAGATTGTTTTCCAGCTTCTAAATGTACTAGAGCATGATTGTATTATGTGTTGACCCTGATTTATGTTGAAAACCCAGAAACATTTTTTCCAGAAGAACTGCTTTGTGTATGTGTGAGTCTTTGAGGCCTGGCCCCATCTGAGAGTTGACTGGCTCACCTCCGTGTACTGTTCATTTATTCAGATGGTTGGACTCGAAAAGAGGAATCTTTAAATATCCAGTGGTATTTTAGTGAAATAAATACTGTGAAGCAGATATGGGTTGTTTAAAATGTATCACTATGATGTAATATGTCAATGCTCAATTATACGTTTGCATGCACCTTAAAAAAATCCCGTCTCCAGAGAAAAACTGATTGTCATAAGACCGTGTTTCAATTAAACCCATATCCCAAGCCTTCTGAGTTCCAAATTCCTGAAACCCTCAAGTTAATGTGTTCCATGTTGCGGGGTTAATTTACATAAAGTTCTGGAGCTCCTGCTGCACTGCTTCAAATCTTGGTAGCTTTGATATTCTCCACAGTTCTATACACAAATATTATAAGCTAGTTTTCACTGAGACAAGTTATGATTATCGGCAGGAATTAGTTTCATACAGCGATCTCTTACCATATTGTACCAGAACATTACCCAGGCCCCCTTATTTCTGAACTTCATTTTGCAGTCCCTATAAAACACATCTGTTCCACTGTGTGTGTTTTGAAAATTAAATGTACTAATATCATTCTGACTGACCCGGCCACCAAACTCATGTGGGAGAAATGCAGTTCACAACCCAAGCTGTGTTGAGACTTCAGGTCCTGTGGGAGCTTGTAGCTCAACTTCACCACAGCAAAGAAGGAAAAAAAGAGAAAAAAGGAAAAAGAAAGAAAAGTAACATTTCTGAATATACGTGTTTTCTACTGATAACAACATAGAAAAATTGAGTCAATTATAATGCACTTCCGTCCATATTCATCCTGGTGCAGTTTTCAAGGATCATGATAAGTCATCTCATTATGAGCTTCTGTAAATTTTCTCTGTATAATTTCAGCTTTATAACAAGGGAAATCCCTATGCTAAATACTCTGTGATAGACTGGTTTAATGTAGAAGATCATAATTAGGTAAAAAAAATAATAATATTCCTTCCTAAAATTAGTTAACTCATAACAGAGAGTGGATACATGTCACACTCTGACAGAATTTGTATTGGATTTATTCATGTGAACGTTTGAAATAAAACTTCTGCCTGCATAGGTCTTAAATGATCGCTGCTGTCAAAGCTCGGGGAAGGCAATGGCACCCCACCCCAGTACTCTTGCCTGGAAAATCCAATGGACGGAGTAGCCTGGTGGGCTGCAGTCCATGGGGTCGCGAACAGTCGGACAGACTGAGCGACTTCACTTTCACTTTTCTCTTTCATGCATTGGAGAAGGAAATGGCAACCCACTCCAGTATTCTTGCCTGGAGAATCCCAGGGATGGGGGAGCCTGGTGGGCTGCCGTCTATGGGGTCACACAGAGTCGGACACGACTGAAGTGACTTAGCAGCAGCAGCAGCAGCAGCAGCAGCTGTCAAAGCTGCAGGTAGAAATTGCAGTGAACGCTCAAAGCTGCGAGCAGTTAAAGTGTTACTTGCTCAGTCATGTACAAATCCTATGACTGTAGCCCACCAGGCCCCTCTGTCCATGCGATACTCTAAGCGAGAGTACCGGCATGGGTTTCCATTCCCTTCTCCACGGGAGCTTCCTGACCCAGGGATCACACCCAGGTCTCTTGCATTGCAGGCAGATTCTTTACTATCTCAGCCACCAGTTAAAACATCATTTTGAAACAAAATTTTTTTATGGCAAAGAAGTCAAGCTAAATATTCCCCTGCATATTAAGGTAAAGATGAGTAACATCATATGTGCATGTGTGCAGCTCTCAGAATTTGAAACTTAGTGCTAAATCCTAGATGAACTCCAATATATTTGTTTGACCCTCACAAAAGTAAACACATTCATGTAACATGAATTACTAGAGCAGCAGAGATTCAGTGTTAAAAAGGAATAAACTTTACACATAACCAGAAACAATTTAGAGATTATTATCCATTTCCTTCCTTCCTTCTTCCTTCCGTCCCTCTTGTCCTTTCTTTTCTTTTTTTCTGGCAAGGTTTTCCACTTAATCAAAAGTCAAGATTGGTTTAAATTATCAGACATCTACAAACTTTCCTTTGATTACTCTCTTCAGTAGTACAAGGGTTCTCAAACGTGAGTGTGTGAAGGAATTACCATAAAGGGTTTGTGTACATAAAATCATGTGTATTATACTCTATGGGTTATTTAAGGGAATTTCTAGGGTAATTTTAAACTCTGTACAATTTTTGTTGCATGTGCTAACTTCAGAAGCTAACCAAAGAGGTTCCATTTGCCTTTACTTATGAAAATTATTAACACATTTCCCCAGAATCTAGAAAATATACCTTTTGGCATAATTATAAACACATTTATAGCTACAAAGATGCTTTCTGAAAACTCATCCTGTACTAGAGTATATTTATTCCTTTATTCACTATCTTATATTGGTTATAAATTTCCCCCAGAATTTTTATAATAATGGTGTTTTTTTCTTTTCTTTTTTATTGGAGGATAATTGCTTTACAATATTGTGTTGATCTCTGCCATACATCAACATGAATTAGCCACAGGTGCATATATATCCCCTCCCTCCTGAACCTTCCCACCCCATCCCACCCCTCTGTTTTGTCAGAGCACTGGGTTAGCCATTCCCTTCTCCAGTGGATCACATTTTGTCAGAACTCTCCAACATGACCCATCCATCTCTGACTTTGAAACAAATAAAACCCAAAGCTCCCATTCCAGTTAATCTTGAAATACTGAATTTTTTCACCACAGGATTGCAAACAAGGTGAATAGCCTCACACGTATTATTTATAATTAATGCTTAATCTGAGACATTAACCACTGTAATAGAGGAAAAAAATAAACAAAAAGAATAAACTAAAAAAAAAAAAAAGAGTGTCTTTAACTGTAGGTGGTATGATGATTAATATAGTAAATGATAAGGAATATACAAAGTATCTAATAAAATAAGTCAATTTAGCAAGGCCACAGTATTCAAGGTTAACATTAAAAAGTTGATAATACTTATAAATTCTAGCAATGAATCATTATCAATAAAATTTAAAATTCCATTTATAATGGTATCAAAACATAACATATTCATAGATAATTATTAATAAATTTTCTAAAATAATATGTGCATTAAGGAAATAAAAAATCATAAAATGATGTTAGACTTCTTTAAAATTAAAATCCTTTTGCACGTGAAAAAATTTGTAAATTTACATACATATTTTTCACTTTCAGTTTATGATTTTTTTTATTCTCCCTATGAAATCTTTTTGTACCCACCATAACATAGATGCCTGATATCAGGCTGAGAAAATCTCTTTAAACTCCCAGTTCACTAGAGTCTTAGTATAAATGAATGTTATTGTTGGTCAGTTACCCAGTCATATCTGACCTTGCGACCCCATCAGCTGCAGCACACCAGGCCATCCTGTCCCTCACCATCTTCCCAAGTTTGTCCAATTTCATGCATCGGTGATCCCATCCAGCCATCTCATCCTCTGATGCCCTTTTAATGTTCATAACTTAAATCTGTCTTCACAAACAAACTGAGGATTTTATTAGATAGTAGTTAATCTTAACAAGTTTGTGCTGTATTAACATTGAATTTTTTCAAGTAATTATGTTATGAAAACTTCTGAAGAAAACTGCCTAGAAGTAAGAACAAGCAAATGAAAAGAAAAGATTAATGCAAATACCACATTTATGTAATCATTTTAGGTAAGTGAGAAGTTGAGAAACTTAGAAATAGGGTGCTATATTAGATGAGCAGTTTCTTATCCATCACAAGATAATGAAAGAAAGATCTGCTCTTTACAGGAGACAGATTCATCCCAAACTGGATGGAAAATCTATTCTTCTCTAAGAATCTTCTTTAGGAAGAAGTACTGTAAATTGAAGTTGGCCTTTTCAGCCAGATTATAAGACCACAACCCTAATGGAATTATTGATCAGTCAGAGTCAGGTAAATTCACTTTGAATCACAAGAGGTAATAATGCTCAAATAGGGTTTGCAAAATTAAATAAAATCATATCAGAAAAGAGAAACATCACTGTAAATAATGAAGACAATCATTGATCATGTCATTGATTATGGCATAAATAGTGTACACATACACAAATGCACATAAGCACAAACAAAATATATTGTTACATTTAATATAAATATTAACATTATGACATCTAGTATAGTGTGAAATAAAATGTGAAAATTTTATGTTCTCTTTTATATTCCATTTTTTAAATGTGGTGTTATTAAAGCATCTAGTAACTAAAGAGATGATATTTTCAGTTTTGAAGTAAAACATTTATTTTAACCCCTTTAAAATACAAAAATGACTTGTCCAACCCATTAGCATATTAAACAATAATCCATTAACAGGCTAAAAATGAATTCTGATTATTTTGCTATAATATCAGCATTTTCAATTCATTTTTAATACCAATGAACACATTTTAAATGAAAACAAAATCTATTTATTTTAAAGGAATTAAAAAGCAATTGTGATTCTCTAAATCCAAAATCATAATGTGTGTGAGATACTAAGAAATATGTCATTGTGGCAAAGTTTATTTCAATTTTCAAAACCCTGTACACAGCTATTGTTAAATACATAAATCTACATGAAGGCAATGACAAATGATGCAAGCAATCCAACAGCTAAAATTAAAATGCAGATTTCTTCTTGATGATGTGCTCTACTTGCCTCTGATTTCAAGACAGTAAAACTAGTTGATGAGAAGAATTTAAATTTTGGCACTATAAAGTCTGAAAAGTCAGGAGAGCTAGATGTCTCCCCTCCTTTTATCAGTTTGATTTCCCTTGAGTCAATGCTATTCTATGTTCTTCCTCTTCAGCATCTGCATTTGAAGATTAGTTTTTTTCATAGTTATCTTTGAATTTTATAATAAAGGAGCAGATGTATTCTAAAAGTGGTATTCACATGATTTAATTTATTATAATAGTAGAAAAAGGTGTGGCTGCCACCTGAATTTTGTTTTCAGAAATCTGCACTCTGACATTAACATGTCACACAGTTGTGTGTGAAAGATTACCATAATCATTACACACAGTCTACAAAAGTTGTATCTCAAAATGTAAGCCATATGGGTACAACTAGATGCTAATGAGTAGTGTCTACAAAGGTTAAATATAAATACACATAATTATAGCTTTCTTGTGACAAGAAATTATTACTTTCTTTCTTACTCACAAGACATTTCTAAAATAACAAACTGAAATGAAAGTATATTTATTCTGCAATCATAACAAGAGTAGGAAATATACAATTATGGTACAGCATTTGAAGCATTTTGAATATCCATTGACTCTGCCTTTTAGAAAAGATTACATTTTTTTAAATCAATGAAGTACTAATGATAGCATATTTGAATTTTGAAATTTAAAACTAGTGTGGAAGAAAATATATGTCTTGCTTCATGTCAAATTTCAATCAGAGAAAAATCTTAGAAAACTCATCTAGTGCTAAGATAAAGTTTATAAAGAGGTTACTAAAGCAAGGCTACCAGATAATTTTAACCTTGTTGTATGAGGACAAATTGATTTATGAATTAATTTTTTCCTGTGCAATAAAAACAAAGTATAAATTAATATTATACAAAGTACCTTGTATTAATTATGAAATAACTTGCATTATTGAGCTGACAATATATGATTGCCACTTAATTTCATTGTGGATTTCAGCATAAACAGATACAGCATCATGATAATAAAATGATACATTAAGTGAAAAATGATAAATTATATTTATTTTAGGAATATAATGAATAAAATTCATATATATATATGTATGATATCAGGATTTGAGAAGAACATAAAAGAGAAACAAACAGTTTAAAATTTATAACAGCAAATTTATTGTCTTCTCTTGCAAGTATTTATTACTATAACAATTATGATGAGATAAATTTATCCTGCAAAATGAATTTTAGTAGATATTTTGAAGACAATAAGAAAACTAAAGCTAAGTCACTTCAGTCGTGTCTGACTCTGTGCGACCCCATAGATGGCAGCCCATCAGGCTGTCCGGTCCCTGGGATTCTCCAGGCAAGAACACTGGAGTGGGTTGCCATTTCCTTCTCCAAGGAAGACAGTAAGAGGGCAATACTTAATAATAGCTCCCATGAAATTAAAATGAAAATTGAAAGTTGAAGAGTAATTGTGGAAAATTAAATTCTGCTAGTCATTTAATCTTTTTTTTAATTGAAGGATAATGGATAATTTCTTTACAGTGTTTTGGTATTCTCTGCCATACATCAATGCAAGCCAGTCATAATTAAATATGTATATATATAATATATATTAAAATAAATATATAATTAATATAAAATTATATATTACTTTACTATATAATTATATTTTATATATAATTAATATACATATATTAAATATATATATTCTATATAGATAGATAGATAGATAGATAGATAGTGAAGTTAAAGTCACTCAGTCATGTCTGCTCTTTGCAACCCCATGGACCATACTCTCCTTTGAATTCTCTAGGCCAGAAGACTGGAACAGGTAGCCTTTCCCTTCTCCAGTGGATCTTCCCAAGCCAGGGATTGAACCCAGGTCTCCCACATTGCAGGCAGATCCACTAGCTACGTTACAAGGAAAGCCCGAGAATACTGGAGTGGGTAGCCTATCCCTTCTCCAGCAGATCTTCCTAACCCAGAAATCGAACAGGGATCACCTGCATTGCAGGCGGATTCTTTACCAACTGAGCTATCAGGGAAGTGCCATTACACACACACACACACACACACACACACACACACATGTCCGCTTCCTCTGGAGTCTCCCCCCTCTCCTACCACATTCATTCATCACAGAGCACCAGTCTGGGCTCCCTGTGTTACACAGCAGCTTCCAGTTTGTTACTTATTTTATACATGATAGTGTATATATGTCAATGATACTTTCTTAATCTGTACTACCTTCTTCTTCCCCTGCTACTGATGAGATAGAAATTGGCCAGTCATCATTCAGGACTCACTTTAAGCTTGATAATCCAATTTAATTTGAGATTGTATATTTTTTTCAAAAGGCAAGTTTTCTCCAAATTCTTTTACTTTCTTAATTTTTCTTTCAAGATGTATAATTTTCTTCAGCTAAAGCTAAATGAAAATAAACTATTTTAAGTTTCTAGCGTGGCTTATAAGGCCATATGGCATCTGACTTCTTTCAGACTCTCTACTTCTTCACTACTCTTCCTCCCCACTGGGATTCAGAAATAATCTCCATCAACACTGCTATTTTTTTTAACCCTCCAATTTTGTTTCTATCTAAGAATTTATACTTGTCCTTTACTCTGCTTTAATGCTCCCTCAACCCGATGTATCCATGCTTAGCAGCCTTCCTCATTTTATTCAGTCACAGTTCAGTACAGTTCAGTTGCTCAGTCATGTCCGACTCTTTGCGACCCCATGAATCTCAGCATGCCAGGCCTCCCTGTTCATCACCATCTCCCGGAGTTCACTCAGACTCACGTCCATCGAGTCCGTGATGCCATCCAGCCATCTCATTCTCTGTCGTCCCCTTCTCCTCCTGCCCCCAATCCCTCCCAGCATCAGAGTCTTTTCCAATGAGTGAACTCTTCGCATCAAGTGGCCAAAGTACTGGAGTTTCAGCTTTAGCATCATTCCTTCCAAAGAAATCCCAGGGTTGATCTCCTTCAGAATGGACTGGTTGGATCTCCTTGCAGTCCAAGGGACTCTCAAGAGTCTTCTCCAACCATATATATCCCCTCCCTCCTGAACCTTCCCACCCCATCCCACCCCTCTGTTTTGTCAGAGCACTGGGTTCAGTTCCCTGTGTCACACAGCAAATTTCCACTTGCTGCCTATTTCACATATGATAATGTATATGTTTCCATGCTACTCTCTCACTTTGTCCCGCTCTCTCCTTCCCCTTCCACAAATCTGTTCTCTGTGTCTGTTTCTCCATTGCTGCCCTGAAGATATGTTCAACAGTACCATCGTTCTCAATTCCATATGCATGTGTTAATATACAATATTTGTCTTTCTGACTTACTTCATTCTTTATAATAAATTCTAGGTTCATCTACCTTATTAGGACTGACTTAAATGTGTTCTTTCTTATAGCTGAGTAATATTCCATTGTATATATGTACCACAATTTCTGTATCCATTCATCTGTTTTAATGAATTCAAGTAATAATCTCTCTTCCCGTATCCCTTCTCATCTTTCTTTCTCACTGGAGAAACAATTGACCCTGAATTATGGACTAGGTAAAAACTAAATTTTTGAAAGCTTCGTTTAATAGCTTCACCATTAAAGGTGAAACTTTATTTCTTCCCTCCACCTCAGCTTTCCTGAAATATGATTGTTATTTCTTGGACTATACACATAAACAGGCAAAGTATTTTACCTCTGAAATTACTGTTGTCCTTAAAACACATCAGTTACCCATAGCTTTCTTTTTTTTATTTTTATGTGAAAACAATTTACTAAGCATATATGTCAAAAGGAGGCCATTTACAAAAAAGCAGAAAAGATTGTACTGTTACCATTTTTGATTCTTCTGATTTTAAAGGTAATACATCATTTCCTATTAACTCACAATTGCCTCAAAGCGTTCGTTGTCCATTACTTGTTTTTATTTCAGTGTATGCCTCTGCAAATTTTTCTAAGAATCACTGCTGCGGCCACTTCTCTGCACTTTTTGATGATGTCCGCTAAGTTATTTTTTCAAAGATGAATATAGCAGGTCTTAACTTTCTGAATTTCAGGCATCAGAGTGCCAGAAAGTCAGCCTATATCCAGGAAGAAGCTTAGGGATCTTGATATTTAGAAATGCACGATTTGGGAATCATGTTTCCCATCCTTTGCCAGTCTCTTCACATATTCCACATGTGTAAAGAATGATTTTTTTTAGGTTTTTTTTTTTGACCCTGTCATTTCTGCTGTTATTTCAATTACCTTACTGTGGCAGTAAATTAGGGCAAGATGAAGAAATATTGTGTTCTTTTTATTACAAATTTAAGTATTTGGGGGAACTATTCTGGAAACTTTCTACCATTATAATATTGTTTTAGCCAATTCTATTATTTTTCAGATAACAGAACTAAAAATAGACTTTAGAGATTTTCTATTTTTATTCTGTCATTGAACAGAAAAAGAAACTAAAGAAACAGATATCCTGAGAAAATAAAATGACTCAACCATTTTATGACAGAAAGGACAAGAACCCAAGTTTCAAGGCTCTCAAAAACCTGTGTTTCTCCCAGGGCATCAAACTTTGCTACTTTGAAGACTCTTTATCTTTATAACAGAGTCTTCTAAGGTGAATGGATAAGAAGATCCATTGAAATGAAAGAAGTAAAAATTATAATTTCTATTTATAGTTTTATCCTTTCTTTGAAAAGAAATTTTGTTTTTATATGTCTTAGAATACACAGATAATGATTTAAGTAAAAAATTATGAAGGTAAATATAATGAGGGGGAATAACTGTTATGCTGTATTTTCAAACAAAGGTTGGAAAACACTAATCCGCCTGCAATGCAGGAGATGCAGGTCAGTCCCTGGGTCAGGAAGACCCCCTGGAGGAGGAAACGGTAACCCACTCTAGTAATCTTGCCTGGAATGTTCCATGGACAGAGGAGCCTTGCCTGGGTGTCACAAAGAGTCAGACATGGCTGAGCAGCGGCAGAAACATCAATAGTGACAATAACAAATCAATAGCGTCAACTAAATTATTGACATTTGTTGAAGCATTTGCACATATAAAACATTGTAATAATGTTATATTAACATTAATTTAATTACTCCAGTAACTCTGATGAAAGATTATCCACGCTTTTCAGGTGAAGCTACTTAGGCATACCAGCATTAAATAACTTGTCCAATGAGTGAGTTAACATAACTCTGTGATTGACCTTGCTTTAGTAAATCATTTTTATTTTATATTTAACTTCAATATTGTGAAGAAAATTTGACTTGAAGATTTATAAATAACATACATATATATACATATATATATATATATGCACACACACACACACATCATATATATATATATATATGCTCAGTCAGTTGAGTCCAACTCTTTGTGACCCTATAGACTGTAGTCTACCAGGCTTCTCTGTCCATGGGACTTTCCATGCAAGAACACTGGAGTGGGTTAACATTTTCTTCTCCAGGGAGATGGATATATATATTCAAAACATACACCAGTCTTTAATAAGTATGTTCATGAAAAACTATGAAGTTCTAAGTTCTCTGAATTCAGGGACTGTACTGCTCACCAGTGAGTTCTGTCAGCAGTGATATGCCTAGCATAAAATAAGAGTGTGATAAATATTCATGAACTGTATAGTACCCAATGGGGATAGATTCAATGTAATTTTTTTTATAGGTACATTTACCTTTGAACTAGGACTCACGCTATTATTTCTTATGGATGCCACACCTAGCACTAAATAAATAATCTTTTAACATTTCTCAAAAATATGTATTTTAAGAAATACCACCATTATGGAATTATTTATTGTAGAATTTTCAGAAAAAACATTTTACGTTATATTACCCAGCATCCCTCTGGGTAGCATCTATATAAAAAGTCAACTATTTTAACACAGTTTTAGCTATGCAAAGGAAATTTAATGTAACATGAGAGATCAAAACAGTAGTTTGGCAGTAGGTGTGGGATGGAGGATCATTAAAAATTATTCTTTTCCATACTTTTGTTTTAAACAAAGAATTAAGGACACTTTAAGACATTAAAATATGTAGTTCAGAAGGTTGGCGTTATGAAAATTCATCAGGAACAGAGAACTTCCATGCTCTTAAAGGATGAGAAACGTAATGGAAATACTCTAGACAATGATCAATCTATAATTGTACTTACCCACTGAAATCCTACTCTACTTGCAGTTATTATATATAAGTTTTAAAACCATCATTTTAACTATGACCATCAATGATACAGAGCTGGCATTTATAAAATTTTTAATGTTCCAAATTCTGCCTGTTATTTATATCTCCTTTTCTTTCCCTGTTTTCACTTTTAATTTATTGAATTTTTTTAGCACAAAAGTTAACATACTTTAGTCATCTTGTATCTTTATATAGCTTTAAAATTTAGCGAAAATGAGTCAGTAGTCACCATAATCTTATGAAAAGTAGGGACAGTATTCTTCCCATTTTATAGAGGCAGAAACTGAAATTCTTAGTAATCTCTGGAGTAAAATAATTTGTGTTGAGTTGAGACAACCCAATCTTCTTATTGTTTTTCCAGAGTTCTGGTTTGACTAAGGCCACTTATGTCCCAAGCTAAATCCAATGTGTATATGGTTTATCACTCTTAGCCTCCACTCATTCATCCCTAATATTCAGATTTCCTGTCGGTAGCTGTGTTTTGGAGTTTACAATTGATCACTTTGTCCAAAACTTTTTTCGAGAACAATTTGAAAACCATTCCCTCTGTTGTTTTTATTTTGTAGCATTTGTTCTTTGAAAGAGTCCAATTTAAAATCCATATCAAAGAGTATGTAGTGCATCTTGGAGGTAAGAAAATTATGGCCAGAACAATAGATATATTGAAGAGAATTGGCCTAGCCAAACATTCACTTTTGTGAGTTAATGAGGTAAGAACAAATGAGTAATGTGTAAGGTAAAAAAATTTAATGCAATTCTGTTCTTTGGAACAGGGATATCACTTTGTTGCACAGGAAATTGAGCAGACATGTAGAAATATAGATTATTGAAACTCCAATTCACTTCTTACATTGTTCGTATAGATTCTTGATCTAATATTTCAGATATATAGAAAACATTAAAAAATAATAAGCCTGTGTATGTGAACTATAGGCATGAGTGAGTTATTTAAAACTTTCAGTTTTCAACTGTCAAATCCAATAAGTAGATTTATATTTATACTTTTTTAAGCCAGAAAAATCCATCTTAATTAAAATGTAAATCAACATCTTCTCTTGGTCTTTGGACCTGATATTAAAATATGTGATAATGCAACATCTGATTGTTTTTTTGCCCAGGGTTATGGGAAAAAATAAGAAATCAAGTGAATTGAGTGCACATTTTGACCTTGCTGTTTCATAAAGAAACATTGACCAACCCCGTAATGTGGAAATTTCACATCTCTCCAATTCTCTCTGTATAATTTGAACTGTTTCCCAGCAGCTCATGTTATCATGTTTCCTTTAATAATCCTTGCTTTCATAATTAAAGCCAGTATTAGTATTACCCTCATCATCAGCATTGCTGCTGTCATTATCACTATTTGGGGCAGAGAAGATGTAGGGTTTTTGTACAGGCGCACACCATTTTTATTATAGCTTAAAAGCTAGAAAATATGCTCTTTGAATGCTTGTAGTGTTTATGTAATCAGTTCCTACATTGCCAAGGCTTATTGAAAACAGCTGGGTGCCTGCTGCCTGCCTCACCCTTTGTTGGAACTGTTGCCAGAACAGGTAGTCAGAAATGGAAAGTAAGGAAAAATTCAGGCATCTGGGTGTCTCTCAGGAAAGCAGCTGTGGCTTCCTTAGGAAGCAGTCATTGTTTCCCATCAGCCAAGACTCTGTATCCCCTTGGGTCCAGTTTTGGCATGGCTGGACTAGGAGGATGCGGTTTATGACTTAGGACTTGCGCGAGAAAGCATCTGGGCAGTCCCATCTCTGGCAGAACATTGAGAGAAACTCCCCCAAGCTGCAAGCCATATGTGAGCTGTTGGCCTTCTATTTCGCCTACTCTGGGAAGTTCCCATTTACTGGGGCTCTAATCGTTCCTTTGACACAAGCAAAAACAATACAAAACATATCCTTCCAAGATATACTGTCCTGTTTTTAAAACCAGACATCACTATTATTTCTGTAAACATGGCATTTCCCACCAACTCCCCACCCACTCCACAAATGAACTCATTTCTTTAAGAGACTTGTTTGGTTTCCTAGATAGAAAGCAAGTACAAAGAACTTTTTTTTTTTTTTTTAACAGTGGGGTCAAAGTCATGGATGAGCACTGTTGAATGATATTCTGCAGGCATACATATATTCTCTTCCACATATAAATTTTTGTACATCAAGTTTTAAAAGTTATTTATGTGTTGATTTTGTCAGAGAGAGGCCAGGAGCACTGCTATGTAGGATACACTGAATGAATGTGCTATTGTGGTAGGGTTATATGGCATGGAATTCTCATTTACCAGGAAAATGGCATTTTGATGGATTAGGACTGTATGATTTTCTTGATAATTTTTGTTGAAGCAAAGCTCTGATTTTAACATGTAAGTGCCTTTTCATTTTAGTAGTCAGAAAAGGCACTGGAAAGGTGTGGTACTTTGAATTTTAGATTAAATATCATGTTTTTTTAGCATTTTGGAGAGTCCTGTTAGGACACTTAAGGACCGTGATTAATCCAGCAACACTCTATTCAAGAATCTTCAGTTTCATAACATACTGGATATGAGGCAAACAAGTTTATGCCAATGTGATGGATGTTTGGGAAAACTAAATAAAATTTTATTTCTATAGTTATAACTAGACTTATTTGCAGAAATATAAAAGTAAAACTTATAATAGTAAGTAATTTTTAAATTCATTGGATTATACTTTTTAAATAAGTGAAGTAATAGTGCACAGTACAAGGAGTCAGGTTATTTTTAATGGTTAACCCACTGCTAATTTTAATACATAATAATGTCTCAGCACAGAGTTAAACTAGGTAATGTTCATTGAGTTCCTTTATTTTTTCTACTCTTGTTTTATTCTCAACTTTATAGAAACCAAAACAGACTATCCTTAACATTTTTCATTGTCCTGATTTTTTCCCTTCTCACATTCATAAAAAATTTTTTTAATGTGTAGCTGCATAATAAGAGGAAGGCTATGAGTGTAAAAAGACTGTATCCACAAAATATAGCTCTCCTAAGATGTTTTCCCAAAAGAATGGTCATCATTCATCTGAATAATCATTCTCACATGTGATAGCTCTTCTGTTATTAATTTGACCTTATTATAACTCTGTCTTCATGTCTCCATATTGTTTACTATAGTTCAAGAAAATTTTCTAAAATTTCATCATTATCATTAAGAATTTGGACAATTAGAAAAATATAAAGTGAGGCTTCTGTTTTGACAAGGCAAGCATTCTGATCATACTTTGAGTATAAGTCATGTCTTATCAACTTTGGTTGTCTAATTTTCCTCTATGTGTTACTTGTAGTAAGTTGGGTATTTCCTTCTACCTGTCCTTTTGAAAAACTTCAACAACAAAACTAATCTGGAAAAAACTGAGAAGAAGGAAGCCTGGATATTGAGAGTATATGTATTAAAATATTTAGAAAATTTAGAGAAAATATTTAGGAAATCAATGTAAATTGAAGATGTATCATTGCCTATAAGGAAAGATAAGAATGTAGTAAATAATCAAAGAAAGTGAAAGTGTTAGTCACTCAGTCATGTACAACTCTTTGTGACCACATGGACAGGCAGCTGGCCAGGCTCCTCTGTCCATGGAATTTTCCAAGCTAGAATACTGGAGTGGGTAGCTATTCACTTCTCCAGGGGATCTTCCTGACCCAGGGATCAAACCTGGATCTCCTACATTGTAGGCAGATTATTTACCATCTGAGCCACCAGGGACTCAGAAATCCATGTTACCAGATGGCTGGACTCATAGAGTAATGGTTGGTAATACTGGAAATATTTAAAATAATATATCTATAAAGATACTTTATTCATAACTTTGAATTCAAAGAGGAAAAAGTCTACAGATGTTTTTGAGAAATGTAGCATCTATTTTCACTTTATGCTAATTGTGGTTTATTCAGCTTCCACCAGATGGTTTTGTATACACGGTAGCTAGTTCATGCCAACTGTCTTCCAGTATATTTTCTGAATTGTAGTTAGGTTTTAGAAACCTCTTGATGAAAATGAAAGAGGAGGGTGAAAAAGTTGGCTGAAAGCTCAACATTCAGAAAATGAAGATCATGGCATCTGGTCCCATCACTTCATGGCAAATAGATGGGGAAACAGTGGAAACAGTGGCTGACTTTATTTTTCTGGGCTCCAAAATCACTGCAGATGGTGACTGCAGCNGAACTAAAGAGCCTCTTGATGAAAGTGAAAGAGGAGAGTGAAAAAGTTGGCTTAAAGCTCAACATTCAGAAAACGAAGATCATGGCATCTGGTCCCATCACTTCATGGCAAATAGATGGGGAAACAGTGGAAACAGTGGCTGACTTTATTTTTCTGGGCTCCAAAATCACTGCAGATGGTGATTGCAGCCATGAAATTAAAAGACACTTACTCCTTGGAAGGAAAGTTATAACCAACCTAGACAGCATATTGAAAAGCAGAGACATTACTTTGTCAACAAATGTCCATCTAGTCAAGGCTATAGTTTTTCCAGTGGTCATGTATGGATGTGAGTGTTGGACTATAAAGAAAGCTGAGCACCAAAGAATTGATGCTTTTGAACTGTGGTGTTGGAGAAGACTCTTGAGAGTCCTTTGGACTGCAAGGAGATCCAACCAGTCTATCAGAAAGGAACACAATCCTGAATATTCATTGAAAGGAATGATGCTACTAAAACACCAATACTTTGGCCACCTCACGTGAAGAGATGACTCATTTGGAAAGACCCCAGTGCTGGGAAAGATTGAGGGCAGGAGAAGCGGACACAGGGGATAAGATAGTTGGATAGCATCAACGACTCAATGGATGTGGGTTTGGGTAGACTTTGGGAGTTGGTGATGAACAGAGAGGCCTGGCATGCTGCAGTTCATGGGGTTGTAAAGAGTCAGGCACAACTGACCGACTGAACAAGACTGAGACTGAATGAAAACAAGCTTAAAAGTCCAACAACAATAAAACTAATCCTGCCATTCTTCCATGTTCCCAAACTCCATTGTGAAGAGGCATGGGGATCAGACAAGATACATGGTCATGTGAAGGTGAAAGTGAAAGTCTCTCAGTCATGTCTGAATCTTTGCAACATATCATCCATGGTATTCTCCAGACCAGAATACTGGAGTGGATAGCCTTCCCTTTCTCCAGGGATCTTCCCAACCCAGGCATCGAACCAAGGTCTCACACTTTGCAGGCGGATTCTTTACCAGCTGAGCTACATGAGAGGCCCACATAGGGTAATAGTTCCATATATTTCCCTTGATATTGATCTAATGGTAAGTTGCAGGAGCCTCAGACAGGGAATGAATAGCAGATTTGAACTGATGGAAGAAAAATCAGCTAACAACCAAGATCTTCCAAATGTACAAACTTAATTTAAAAAGAGTAGAGGAACCAGAGATTAAATTGCTAACATCCATTGGATCATAGAAAAAGCAAGAGAATTCCAGAAAAACACCTACTTTTGCTTCACTGACTATGCTAAAGCCATTGACTGTGTGGATCACAATAAACTGTGAAAATTCTTAAAGAAATGGGAATACCAGACCACCTGACCTGATTCTTGTAAAACCTTGTATGCAGGTCAAAGGGCAATAGTTAAAACCAGACATGAAACAATGGACTGATTAAAAATTTGGAAAGGCTATATATTGTCACCCTATTTATTTAACTTATATAGAGTCCCTTGGACTGCAAGGAGATCCAACCAGTCCATCCTAACAGAGACCAGTCCTGGGTGTTCATTGGAAGGACTGATCCTGAGGCTGAAACTCCAATACTTTGGCCACCTCATGCAAAGAGGTGACTCATTGGAAAAGACCCTGATGCTGGGAGAGATTGGGGGCAGGAGGAGAAGGGGACGACCGAGGATGAGATGGCTGGATGGCATCACTGACTTGATGCACATGAGTTTGGGTGAACTCCGGGAGTTGGTGATGGACAGGGAGGCCTGGCGTGTTGAGATTCATGGGGTCACAAAGAGTCGGACAAAACTGAGTGACTGAACTGAACTGAACAGAGTTCATCATGTAAAATGCTATACGGGATGAAGCTTTAGCTGAAACCAAGATTACCCAGAGAAATACCAATAACCTCAAATATGTAGATGGAACCACCCTTATGGCAGAAAGCACAGAAAATTAAAGAGCCTCTTGATGAAGGTGAAAGAGGAGAAAATTCTCAGTTAAAACTCAACTTTCAAAAAAAAGGTGAAAGAGGAGAAAATTCTCGGTTAAAACTCAACTTGCAAAAAAGAAGGTAATGGCATTTAGTCCCATCACTTCACGGCAAATAGATGGGGAAAAAATGGAAACCATGACAGACTTTATTTTCTTGGACTCTAAAATCACTGTGGATGGTGATTGCAGCCACAAAATTAAAAGATGTCTTGTTCCTTGGAAGAAAAGCTACAACAAACTTAGACATCATATTGAAAGGCAGAAATATCACTTTGCCATCAATGGTCTCACCAGTAAAAGCTATGGTTTTTCCAGTAGTCATGTACAGATGTGAGAGTTGGACCATAAAGAAGTCTGAATGCTGAATAACTGATGCTTTCAAACTGTGTTGCTGGAGAAGAATGTTGAAAGTGCCTTAGACTGCAAGTAAATCAGATCAGTCACTCCTAAAGGAAATCAGCCATGAATATTAATTGGAAGGACTGATGCTGAGTTGAAGTTCCAATAATTTGGCCAACTGATGAGAAGAACTGACTCATTGGAAAAGACCCTGATGGTGGGAATGATTAAAGAAAGGAGGAGAGGGGAACAACAGAGGATGAGATGGTTGGATGTCATCACGGATTCAATAAACATGAGTTTGAGTAAACTCCAGGAAATGGTGAAGGACAGGGAAGCCTAGCATGTTGCAGTCCATATTATTGCAAAGTGTTGGACATGAGTTAGCAACTGAACAAGAACAAAATGGAGAGTACCTACATGGAAGAACAGATAGAGACAATCTACCTATCAAAAGCAAAACATACATGCTTTTCAAACGTATAAGAAACATTTTTCATGATCGACTAGATGTTAGGCCATAAAATAAGAATCAATAAATTTAACATAATTGACACTCTTCAAAACATATTCTCTGACCACACTAAAATAAATTAAAAGCAATGACAGGAAAACATTTCTGAGATTCACAAATATATATTAATTTAAAAATACACTACCATATAACCAATGATGCCGGGAGCCAGCATGGGGAATCCTGCCCGTGGCAAAGGTCATGAGGAAAGGAGCCTGACAAAATGCAAAGGCAAGATCAGGCCTCAAGGAAAACCCCCTGGGCTTTCTTGAGCATCTACCACCAAAACCAGAGTCTGCCTGCCTTACTGCATTATGCTTTCCACCTATTCTTCTGACATTACATGGGGGGCTATCCCTGACCATCTTTCTCTGGAAAAGAGCTTTTACAAGTATGCATGTGATTGTTTACAACCCCTCAACTGTGAGAGGCATGGGAAGCCTAAAACATAAAGCTTTTCAAAGAGTTAAAGGGTTATTAGAGTAGCGCTGGTGTAAGATTTCACTGTTGAGCCAATGCTTGTTGCTAAGTTCCCATATCTCTTATCCACTGTGCAGCTGGGGGTACATTTGTTAACATAGTTAGAATGTAAGAAAAAACAAATGTAGCCTTGAAACTAACCACATCAGACCTTTGAGCTAATTGATTCTTTCTTTGTTGTAACTTACTGCACCTTTGCTTCATGAAAATGTAACTTTGTTTGATACTTTCTGAGGTTGACATAGATGAGAAATATAAAGAAAAAACACTTCAAGGGAAAATAAGTTTTCTGGTTGAGCAGCCTTTATCAAAAGAGGGTCTTAAAATGTTCACAGGCCTCCAAGGCCAGAAGATAATGTACACAACATTATTTGTGGGAAAGGTATAAAAGTCCTTTTGAAAATAAAGCTATTGGGCCTCGCTCACCAAAGCAGCTTGGTCTTCCCGTGTCAATCATTCTCTCTCTCTCCCTCTCCCTCTCTTTTTCAGGCTGATCCCTTGGAGCATAGAGCCTCCCTGCGTTCACTTATCTTCCCGGGTTTCTAAGACCTGAACAGGAAGACGGTCTGCATCTTCACTCCCTCGGAAGACCGGGAGGGCACCTGTGGCCTCCGTGAACAGGGCAAACTTCTTGTCTCGAAGTTTTATTGGTTCTTTGTGTAAACCAAAGAATATCAAAAATGTTCACAGGCCTCCAAGGCCAGAAGATAATGTACACAACATCATTTGTGGGAAAGGTATAAAAGTACTTTTGAAAATAAAGTTATGGAGCCTCGCTCACTGAAGCGGCTTGGTTTTCCCGTGTCAATAATTCTTTCTCTCTCCCTCTCATTCTCTTTTTCAGGCTGATCCCTTGGAGCATAGAGGCTCCCTGCATTCACTTACCTGCCCGGGTTTCTAAGACCTGAACAGGAAGACGTTCTGCGTCTTCACTTCCTCAGGAGACCAGGAGGGCACCTGTGGCCTCCGTGAACAGGGCAAACCTCTTGTCTTGAAGTTTTATTGGTTCTCTGTGTAAACCAAGGAATATCAGCCTCTTTCTCTCCTCTGTTTTCTTATCTACAACATTATTTCCTTATCTTTCTCTAAATCAATTGCCAACTCTGTCCCCGCTTCGAATTACCCTGGATCCACCAGGGCTGGAGCCTGGCAGAAATCAGCCCTGAATATTCTCTGGAAGGAATGATTCTGAATCTCCAATAATGTGGCCACCTGATGGGTAAAGCTGACTCACTGGAAAAGACCCTGATGTTCGGAAAGACTGAGGGCAGGCCGAAAAGGGAATGACAGAAGATAAGATGGTTAGATGGCATCACAGACTCAATGGAGTTTGATGTACAAGGAAGCCTGGTGTGCTGCAGTCCATGGGGCTGTGAAGTGTCAGGGACTGAACATTTTTTTAAGTGATTGATTAATTTTATACTGGGGCCTTAATTCCTTGCTGAGAACTTCATAGGAGAGTATTTACATTAAAATTTGGGTCATTTTTATCTTATTGACACTATTATTGGAGCACAGTAATTCTACTTTTGATCTCATTGTGTCACTTTTAGTGTCCTATGATGGACAGTGGAACTGGACCCAAATTAGAATGGGAAAAAAATAGCTTTAAATACTTTACTTTAAAATACTTTAAAAGTACTTTAAATATTTTAAAATACTTTAGCTTAAAGTACAATAGAACTTTGGAATGCTTACTGAATGTAATCTTCTTACCCAATTCATATTCTTCATGGAAAAAGCCAAACTGGGCACAGCAGATAAACATTTGGTATTATGGACAAAGAAGAGGACTATCCTGAAATTCATCTCCTTCTCCAAGGGAAGAGGCAAGCTCCTCACCCATCATTTCCTTGATTGTTAAATCAAATAGTTGAAAAGAACAGGAAACAGGAATGTGTATACATGTATGAGATGCTTATTTTCTACTTATTATATTTCCATACAAGGGAAATATTATACTATGTTTTCTAATCACTAGGAGGGATAATATGGGATAATCTCTTTCCCCACATCCTTTCTCCTAACTGAGGTTCAAATAGTGAGCTTTGGAAGTGATGAGTTAGGGAAAAGGTACTGAGCAGGATCTGTTTTGCTGCTTCTGGGTTTTCTAGAGGCAGCCTGGAGCACACATTAGGATTTTTCAGGACAGGTTCTGTCCCTGGAGCAGAGAGGTCTGCCATTTTGGATGGAGTTAAGTTCACAGTTGAAGGTAAATGTATTATAAGTGCATTTGGTTTCTGATCCAAACTACATTCTTCAGTGTTATCAATCTGTTGTTGCTATTCAGTGGCTCAGTCGAGTCTGACTCTGAGATCCCATGGACTGCAGCATACCAGGCTTACTGTCCTTCACTATTTCCTGGAGTTTGTGCAGACTCATGTCTTCCTGGAGTTTGCACAAACTCATGTCCATTGAGTCTATGATGCCATCCGAGCATTCATCCTCTGTCATCCCCTTCTCCTCCTGCCTTCAATCTTTCCCAGCATGAGGGTCTTTTCCAATGAGTTGGCTCTTCTCATTAGGTGGCAAAGTATTGGAGCTTCAGCTTCAGTCCTTCCAATGAGTTTTCAGCTTGATTTTCTTTAGGACTGACCAGTTTGATCTCCTTGCANTCATCCTCTGTCATCCCCTTCTCCTCCTGCCTTCAATCTTTCCCAGCATGAGGGTCTTTTCCAATGAGTTGGCTCTTCTCATTAGGTGGCAAAGTATTGGAGCTTCAGCTTCAGTCCTTCCAATGAGTTTTCAGCTTGATTTTCTTTAGGACTGACCAGTTTGATCTCCTTGCAGTCCAAGGGACTCTCAATAGTCTTCTCTAGAACCACAGTTTGAAAGTATCAATTCTTTCATGCTCAACCTTTTTTATGGTCCAACTCTCACATCCATGCATGACTAATGGAAAAACCATAGCTTTGACTGTATGGACCTTTGTCAGTGAAGTGATGTCTGTTTTTTAATACACTGTCTAGATGTTATCAATAATAAAGTTGGATTTTTATATTTGTGTCCCTGACTCCCTAGTCTATGTTTCAACTCAAGGAGGCTGTGGACACAAGAGTGTGATTCTCATTCTCAAACTCAGCAGACTTAGATAAATGCCAGTCAATGCAGGAGGAGTAGTGGGTGCGATAGAGTGCAGTGAGCTGGGAAAGCCTTTCACTGAGCTTCAGGCATGCAGTGACAAGAAAGATTTGGATCATCAAAAGCAGACTAAAAATGATGACTTGTGATTTGTGATCTCTTTTCTGATATAAGGACTATAGCTCAAATGCCCACAAGGACCAGGTCAGTGAAAAGAAAGAGTAACACGGTGCTGGGTATGTGTGTGCATTGTGGAGAGATGGTGATAAGTCAGGGAGGGTGTGAACTGGAGACAGCATCCCCCCTACCACCGAAAAAGGGTGGCAGTTTTTATGTACACCAGCAGGCTGTAGTCTGGAGGAATTATTGAATCTTCTTATTTCTCAGAGAAAGCAGAAATATGTATTTCTCAAGAAAATTTCCCAATTTTTAAATGTTGTCTTAAATTTAGATGAGAAAACTCTTGGACAGTTAAAACAAGGGTATAGACGGAATGTGGTTTAGGCACTGTTATAATGGAGTTGATATTTCTCTCAGCACGTTGGGGACCTGCCCCCCAATGCACTTAGATTAGAGTTTCTTTATTGGGAATTTACTTCATCTCGATTGGCTAAGACAGTTTCCTTTCTGTTTGCTGTATTTAAACTTCTGCATTGCCTCTTTTATTGCCACTGATTTAAGAATCTATCATATACTGCCATAGACCAAAAGTAGGGTTTATGACTCTGGTGTTCATGGGGCTTGACTAGATCTGAAGAAGCACATATGGTAAAATGTGCCGTCTCAACGTTTTGTCAATTATGCTGGCATACTTGTGCCAAGGAAAGTGATTTCTCCCTCCTAAAGACATTTGAGCCAGAAAGAAGTTCTTTGATTTCTTGTTTTATGTGACATTCTGTCTGCAATTAGCAGGCTTCCAGATGTTCATGAATTTTATATTCAACTTATACAGTCATTTATGTTTCCCACCAGAAAGCAGAGTGGTTTATGTTCCAGAAATTCAATTGAAAAACATTTCTTCTAACTTGAACTTGAAACGACTAAATATTTCATGGTGTAACTTCTAATTATAAATGTTCTGTGAGATTAGAGGACTTTTATTTTTATCTCAGTAAGTCTGAGTTTTATCCACATTCATTGAACAAACATTTGAAAATATTTCCTTCAGTTTGGAACTGCTTGGGTCTTTCATTTCTTTTCATTCTTCTGCTAGACTCCTAACATTTTAACTGGAACTTTAGATCTCACTAAAAAAATCACTTTTGTACTGTGTTACAATTGTATATTTTGTTTTTCACTAGGCTGTGAAGTTCTTGAGAGGCCTTGGCAATGTTTATTATTATTATTTTATTTCTGAAACAGTATTTATTTCTGAAGGGGTATTTCTTGAAAGTATGCAACTAAATATTTGCTTCTCAGTATTTTCTTTTTTTCCCCCCTTTATTTTACTTTACAGTACTGTATTGGATTTGGCATACATTGACATGAATCCACCACGGGTGTACAAAAAAAAAAAAAAATGCTATGGTTGCCATTTACTCTTATACTAGCCTAAGTAGTGGTTCTCCTGCCTTCATTATACAAATAGTTGATTGAGAAATATTTTAATGAATATTTTATCTTGAATGACACATTTAACCTGATCAAATATGGAGAACTAAAAGGAACAGCCTAATACAAAAATTGAGAGAAAGGTTGGATGAGGGAAAATTTTAAATGAAATGACTATAGTAATCAAGTGATCATACTGAGTCCATGTTAAGTAATTTTCCATGTTAAAATTATATATGAAATACATGTTTATATCTATTATATATATAAACACACTGAAAAATATGAAAGCAAATCAGTGTTTTCTTACTTAACTATTTTCTAATAAAACTGTCTAGTCCAGTCATGAATAGTTTGAGAAGGACCTATTCATTGTGTTTACTTTCTATGATCCTGTGCCAATTTGGATTTCATTATATATATAAAAAATTCACTTTCTGCTTAAAACATTGATTGTGAAAAGGTCTTAGCAATCTAATAGTTACTGGCCAAAAATATAGGTGGTTACTGAAAGAGAAAATGAATTAATTATTGATGTACACATTCATTTTCCAGGATGTGTAGTTTAATTTTCTGGAGGTCATTAAGTAAACAAAAACATCACGCCAGTTCTGATATTTAATATTTCATGATTAATATTCTGATATTTAATATTTACTCCTTGGTAAAACACATAAATTATGAGTTCCCATTGCTCACCAACTAACTGTGTGTTAATTTTCCAAGTTTGCTATGAAAATAAAACATTATAATCTAGTAAAGACGCCTAAGACAGTACCTAGCCTAAGCAAGGGTCTCATTGCACATTAATCTTGAATGTGAATCTGATCCCTTTTCTTCATTAGCTTTTCTTCTCCATCTATTTGGAGGGGTAACACATAGGGGCCTGAAAAAAAAAAAAAAAAGGAAACCAAAAACAGAAAACAAAACCACCAACTGTGCAACATTGCATTTTTTGGTAAGAAGCTCAATTGTGTCCAACTCTTTGTGACCCTTGGACTGTAGCCTGCCAAGCTCCTCTGTCCATGGAATTCTCCAGGCAAGAATACTGGAGTGGGTTGGCATTCTCTTCTCCAGGAGATCTTCCCAACCCAGGGATCGAACCCAGGTCTCCCTCATTACAAGCAGATTCTTTACCATCTGAGCCACCAGGAAAGCCCTAAAAGCACTTTGGTTAATTGGAAAAGACCAGCTCCCTGTGTTTCAATTAGGAACAGCTCCTTAAGAAAGTAGGACTGGAGTTACAGTTTCAAAAGTAGAAAGATACAGCTGAGAAGTAGTGAATTTACAGCAAAGGCATGTACTTACTTATAATCTTTTTCATTCTCTTGTTAGATCAGAAGTTCTTAGTATTTCAGAGACCCAAGATGAAAGTACAGATCATCTACTGGATAGGGAATAGGGACAAGAAGGATTATGACAGACTCACAAAATTGTACACACAGTTTTACAGATTTCATTGAAATCATACTCCCTAGACTTCAACCAATGAAATAATCCATGTGACCCTAGGCACTAGATTCAAAACCAGTAAAAACTTTTACTGCCAAATATATTTCAGATCCCAGTGCCTTGCACAGCACAAGTTGCTCAATTAATATTATGGACCTAAATTAAACTGTTTCCACTGATATCATAAATTTATCACCTCTGTTCCATTTGAAAACTGTCTTCTCAGCTATCCCTCTGTCAGCCCTAACCCATATTCACATATAAATGTAACTCACTGTGCAGTCTACTACCTTTCACAAATACTTCCTTTTCTTGATATTACTTTGCTTGGTACCACCATGAGAAATCCCATGAGGTCATTTTACTTGAACCACAGTCAAAAGAAACAAAATTAAAACCAGCCTTTGAATAAACTGCATTTGATTTCTGAGGCAACTCCAGAATGTTAATGTTATTCTTAACGCCTGCCTCAATACAACTTTTTCTTTTATTCTTGCTACATTTTTTTATACTGTCAATGTTATAGGCTAGAAGGAATACATGGATTTGAATAAAGCTATCCATTACTTAATATGAAGGATAATGGTTCTGTAGAAAAAGAAAGTTCATATGAAACTGAACAACCTATAATCTAATATCCATCTAATCTAAATATCCAGGTATAAGAAGGTCTTGTTGTTATTTTCATATCCAGGCTTTAATAGCAAAATCACAGTAGTTCAAGGTATTTCCTGTGACTGCATGACTGGCCTCAGCCAACGCCTTGGCTTGATTTTAGTCTGTCACCCCAAAACGTTCCCCATACCTTCATCTTTTTACTTAAACATGTTTCTTTGTATGCATTTTACTTTATCTTTCAGGGAAGAGGCACATGGTCCTATTTTAATCTTTTGAAGAAGTTTGCACAATAAAAGAAAATATTGAGAAATTTTCACAGCTATCCACATGGCCCCAGCTGTTTGAGCATTTTTCATCATCACTCTAATAACACCTAAAAATGGAGATTGTGAAAGTAAACATATAGCTTAATTTAATGCATAGATAAAGGGAAAGGTTGACTTTGGAAATCTCCTAGGTGTACGACTATGACTAGTGGCTAGATGTTACCTCAAGAAGAGTCAAAGAGGTGTGTGTTTGGGTCATTATGGCCTTTAGATGACACACACTGAGAAATTCTGCAACCTGTGAATTCTTACTGAGGATGGCTGAATTATTCTTGTTAGGATTATAGGAACTCAACAATTTTATTTGGCTAAATTTTGATGATTTATTGGGAATGTATGGTGTCACTTGAAAGCAAAAGGAATAAACTCGATGAATGAACTCTTATGGCTGCTTATCATGATTCAGCAATTTCTTAAATTTTAAGGAGAATTTTGCAGTTACAGTTTTATATCTGGTAAGATCAAGAGACTAAGAAGTTAAGTCAGCAGTCTTTAAAATTTAATTCATGCTGGGTGAAGTTCATGATATGCTAGGACACATTGCCTCGGAGAGGAATGATTCCTAATAACATTTTTATTTCTCCTTTTCCAAAGGCTTCTTAAACTATATAAATAATGAGGTGGTTTAGTACAATACAAACAGCATGCAGTATGTTGCATGTTGCAAATGCCAGAAGACATCTTCCAAGTGCCAGAAAACAGTTCTGTTTCATTCACTAATTTTATAGCCTCATCCCTAAAAATGACCCAGATCTATGAGAGTATTTTTTTTTAAGCCGCAGAAACAAAACTTTTTAATCCTATTCTTTATATAATGTGTTTTAAGCTGGATTGGCTAAATTGTATTACCGAACAATTGCTAGGTTAAATTTGAGTAATTTAATTGCTTAAAATATGTTTATTCACTTTCCCCGAGAAAAGTATTTCTAACTCAGTTGAACTGAAGTGTTGAATCCATTTTAATTGTTCTTCCTCTCTGTGTTTTATTTCTTCAGATTTTTTTTTCCATCTGCATTGCCTTCTGGGGAGTAAGGAGTGTGAAGCAACTTGTCTCAGACCCTTGGAGATAACTTACGTTTGTACACAGTTCTCTTGTTTTAATCATTTGTCCACAATTGTAGTATGTTACTACTCTCTATGGAAATATAATTATCTTATGTAACAATTGTATGGACAGTTTTTTCTAATGAAAGGTAGATAACATCTATATAATCTTGCTTCCTTTTCACATTTATCATTCTCTATTAAAATTAAAGTCAGCTGCAGTTACTATATTGCTAGGATGGAAAGAAAATGATGTCAAATATAATGATATTATGTAACTGGTAACATCTAAGCCAATGAATATGAGAAGAAGTACTAAATTTCAAAACAGCTGAAAGAATGAAGATTTTCTTTTCATTGGTTTGACAATTTTTCACTTGCTGTCTGCTAAAATTGTGCTTGGAAACATATTTGTTGCCATAAAAATATATTACATGAGTTATCTGCCTAAGGCTAGGTTTACCTTTGAAAGCCATATAACGTAAGGAGTAACGTTACACAAAATGACATCACCAAAATGAAAATGAACAGGATTTGTCAGAATTCATTTATTCAACAGATTATTTGTGATGCATATGTCTAATATGTTTGGTCGATTTATCCTGAGTATTTCTGCATTAAATTGTCTCATAATCATGTTAATAATACTCTCTAAATAAAATTACCCCAGGTATTCTGTGTACATTTTTCATGGAAATTGTAAAAATCTGCCATGTGTTTCTTTAGGAGGGAACTGACAAACAGGAAATGGTTCAAACTTTCCTTCTTCTAGTATTTCTTAGGTTTTTGTTGTTGTTTAATCTTTTTTATTTTGAAGGATAATTTCTTTACAAAATTGTATTGGTTCTGCTGTACAGCAATGCAAATCAGCTGTATGTGTGTACCACCTCCCTCTTGAAACTCCCTCCCGCATTCCTCATCCCACCCCTTTAGGTCCTTACAGGTTGCCAGGCTGGGGCCCCTGTGTTATACAGCAGCCTCCCACCAGCTATCTGTTTTACATATGACAGTGCATATATGCCGATGCTACTCTTTCTATTTGTCCCAACCTCTCCTTCTCCTGCTGTGTCCACAAGTCCATTCTCTACGTCTGAGTCCCTATTCCTGCCCTGCAAACATGTTCATCAGTACTGTTTTTCTGACTCCATATATATATATGCATTAATATATGATGTTCATTTTTCTCTTTATGACTTATTTCACTCTGTATAACAGGCCCTAGGTTCATCCAGCTCAGCTCAACTGACTCACATTCATTCCTTTTTATGGCTGAGGAATATGCCATGGTATAAATGTACCACGACTTCTTTATTCATTCATCTGTCAATGGACATCTACTTTGCTTCCATGTCCTGACTATTGTGACTGGTGCTTCTATGAATATTGGGGTACATGTGTCTTTTTGAATTATGGTTTTTTCAGGGTTCATGCACAGTAGTGGAATTACTGGGTCATATGGTGATTTTATTCCTTATTTTTTAAAGGAAATTCATAGCACTCTCCATAGTGGCTGTAACACTTTAAATTCCCACCTACAGTGTAAGAGAGTTCCCCTTTCTCCACATTCTCTCCAGCATTTATTTTTATAGATTTTTTTGATGATGCTCATTTTGACTGATGTGAGGCGATACCTCATTATAGTTTTGGCTTGCATTTCTCTGATAATAAGCAGTGCTGAGAATCTTTTCTTGTGTTCGTTGGGCATCTGTGTGTGTCTTCTCTGGGCTTCCCTGGTGGCTCAGTGGTAAAGAATCTGCCTGCCAATGCAGGAGATGCAGGTTCAATCCCTTGGTCATGAAGATCCCCTGGAGAAGAAAATGGCAACCCACTCCAGTATTCTTGCCTGGGAAATCCCATGTGCAGAGTAGCCTGGCAGCTATAGTCCATGAGGTCAGAAGAGAGTCGGACATGACTTAGAGACCAAATAACAACAATGTCTTCTTTGGAGAAATGTCTGTTCAGGTCTTCTGCCCATTTATTTCTTAGATTTAAAGTCACAGTTTAAGTTACCAAAGTTATACGCACTAGAACAGTTAATACTGTCCTTCTCTGAGCTTTGCCTCTGCCCATTTCTGGTTTAGAGAGACTGGTCAGTTGGCTGGCTTATTTTCAATATATGGTTTTTAAGTTTTGAATAGAGAAAGGTTGTGGAAGTAGTGAAAAGAGTCGAACTGCAGGTGTCTGTGCATATTCATCAAGTGCGTTTTTTTTTTTAATCTGGACAAACAGAAGAAGGTTAAATTTTGCATGATGGAAAAATTCACAGTTACATCTCAAGTGTCAGAAGTAGGGACTTGGCTTTCTTCATTCATCGTTTTTTTGCTTCCTAATTTAACACAGAATTAGAGCAAATACTTGAACCCATAACAAATATTAGGCCCTGTCCTTGTCCCTTACCAACAGTTCTTACTGGAGTTTGTGTATTTAGAATCCAATTCTAGCAAGGAGTCATCTGCTGGCTTGAAACTGCTAATTTCATAGCACAAAAACTCTGAATACCCATATTCTACATCCTAAATACCCTTCAGTCCATAGGTTACAGCCTTCAAGAACAGCAAAGAAAAGAGAGCTTTCACAAATCATTAAGTAGGTGTTTAATGTGGTAGGACAGTTTACTGCTTTCCCCATGGATCATATATAAATATATATATATACCTGAATATAGATGAATTTATAGGAGTGGCCTAGGATATATATATAAAGAGTAGTTCATGGAAATAAAGAATTCAAAATTGATAAAAGTTATTTTTATGGTGAAGTTTAGTTTTCTTTGAGTAAACTCAAGTTTATCCATTTTCTTTTCTTAGTTATTCTCACTGTGATTAAAAATGACTTTTCTTAAAGAGGCAAACATTTTCAAGCTAGGAGTTTTCAGGCCTTTGAAAGTGGAAGTCATTCCCAGACAGGTAATGTTCCCAAGGCCTGTGTGTTAACCAGGGCACTTTTTTCTTCATCTTCCACCTTGTTAATTTTCCAGTCTAGTTTTCTCTTGTTGAGCACTAGTGCCTGATGACAGATCATATAACTATTATTAATATTATAAAGCAATCTTGAGTGACCCCATGTAATTTATGCTTACTCTGCCTAGAAGCACTTTAACCTCTCTCTCTTCTTTCTTTCAAGAGAAAAGTACTAAAAATAGGACTCACCAATTACTCAGCACTTGTACTGGAGAAATGCCAACTGACTTTGAAATAATTATGAGTATTCTCAGGTTTGTTTATCTACTGAAAGGAAGAGGTAGAGAGAGGAACGATACATTGGTTTATTGAGTAATATTCAAATTTTTTTTTTTTTTTACTCTCTATTGTCCTGGTAATTAAGCGCTGTTGAAACTATTTTAAAGAAGAGAATTCTGAGGCTGAGGAAGGTTAAAAAAAATGTGCTCAGGCCTATCATGCTTAATCAATAGTCAGAAGAAAATTTAAAACCTCTGAATTCTGACATAGAAGGCCATGTTTCACCATTATATGATGTCATATCCCCAAGGCAAGCCTTTGGAATACAGTATCAGAAATTCAGAAAATTTCTCATTCAATTTGATGTTCCAAGGTACAAAACAAAGTTTAGAGAATAAGCTGTTTAGTTACAGGACAAATTAGTTGACTAGATGAATGAGTACAGAACATATAATCTGAAAGCAATAAGGCCCCAGGGATTTTTTTTAATAGGATTGCCATGTGTCTAAAAGAAATTCATTCCTATACTTGATTTGATAAAACTGCCCATTACTCTAACTCTATTTGTTGTGTCACTTACTTTCCCTTCATCTTGTGCTTTCTAATTATTTTGGTTAAACTTAAGCTAATCAACTCATGACCATGAGATTCAGCAATATGTGGATCTGTCATTGAGTATCCAAGTTTTAGTTAATCATAAAATATGCGAACTTTGTTGTATTTAACATGATCAGCTTGTATGAGGGTTTATTGGAGATTCTCACACTTCTCTTTACTGGTTATATGTAATTCAATCTTCCTTGGTGGCTCACATGGCAAGGAATCCGCCTGCAATGAGGGAGACCTAGGTTTGATCCTTGGGTTGGGAAGATCCCCTGGAGAAGAGAATGGCAGCACAGTCTAGTACTCTTGCCTGGAGAATCCCAAAACAGAGGAGCCTGGCGGACTATACTCCATGGGGTCACAAAGAGTCGAACACAGCTGAGCAACTCACTCACACACATAATTCAGTAATTCAGTGTATGCTCTTCAGCAGAACCATTGAGTGGGATTTCTTAAAGTATGGTGTACATTATGATGCATAGTAATGTGATTTATTAGGGAGAGCAACAGTAGCTGGGAAATGAGGTCTCTTTTTATGTTTCTTTTTATATTTACATTTGGACCATCCAGAATCCCAAGGAATGATAGAAAACACAGAGCTAGTTTGGCTTTCAGAATTTTAAAATACTTTTCATGTCATGATTTTCAGTAGCACTGTGGAAGGGGTCAGGCCCCATCTTAAATATACCTCAAGAAAACTAGATTAACAATGTTCTATCTGTTACTGGGATATTTTTTCAGATCTTGCTCCAGACTGCTGCCTTTTCTTCTCAACAGCATAACAGATAACTCCTCTTTCACCAAAGGCTCAATTAGAAAAAGTTAGCCAAAAAAAAGAAAGCAAATAACCAAGCATTGATGGTTTTCTCTTGTGGGTTGTGTTTTCTTTTTGGAATTCTGCAAGTGTAATATCTCTTTAGTCAGATTTTCCAATCATTCCGGTCTCGCCAGCATCCGTCAATCAAAAGTTCATTCCTTGGGTGTGTTCTCCTTTTGTTTTAGCAACACTATATCCAAAATTCTAACTTGCATAGATTTACATTACAGAAAACAGGAAGAAGCAGCCTTGGTCTTTATGTATCAGGATTATCCATGGATCTTTTAAAAAATTAAAACTCTTGGTAAGAGCATTGGAATTCTGGTTTAGTAAGATTCAAGTGGTGCCAGAGAGTCTGTATTCTTCAAAATTCTTTTAATTAAAAAGTTACAGAGGAGAAGAAGGGGGCGGCAGAGAATGAGATGGTTGGATGGCATGACTGACTCAGTGGACACGAGTTTGAGCAAACTCAGGGAGATAGTAAAGATAGGGAAACCTGCCTTGCTGCAATTCATGGGGTCACAAAGAGTCAGACACAACTGAGAGCCTGAACAACAGCAACAAGAGAGGCTATAAGCAATCTAGAGTGAAAGAAAACTTCTCTAGATTCTAGCCTTGAGTTTCCGAAATATGCAGGAGAGATGCACAATGTAAGGGAATATTGTTTATATGGAAAATTTAAAGAATGGGATGATTATGACTAAGTAAGTGTGTATATTTCAATATGTCACCCTGAAAAAATATCACTTTAGTAGAAGGTTATTTTGCATATACTTACAAGCCTGTGGGGGCGGGGGGGACAAACTGAACTTTTAAAACCTAGGTAAGCAACCCTGTGATTGGGGAGAAGAGGGAAGTCTAGTAGGCAAAGAGATGTGATCAAACAAATATTGGTGCCATAGCTCTGTTTATGTTTGCTCCTGATATTTCATTTAATAAGATATTATTAATAGCAGAATAAAAATGTGCTGGATTTGGTAGACATCAATTTTGTACTTTTGGCTTTTGCCAGGGCTTCTTGCGAAAATGTGAAAGATAGATGTGCTGTGAAGAGAATTCTCACTTTAGCACAAAGTTACATATGAAAGATGTCCACAGATCATGGTTTCTGTACCTCCCGCTCTGCCCCATTCAGACAAAATGCAGCTGCACTGGTAAAGTGATGTGTGCCAAGTCAATCAGTGTCTAAGTATGGCTATTCCTTCTAGGCAGGATATGTGGGGAATCTGTGTAACAATGGCATCTGGCGGCCACATGACATCCTAAGAAGCCGTGCCTTATCCTATACAGTATCCTATAGGAACAAAATCATCAGGCTGCTAATTTGCATCAGTAAGTCAAAGAATACTTAATAAATGCATGTTTAATGATGTGTTGAATTTTTCCAGAAAATTTATCCTAAGTATATAACTTGTATAAAATGTTTATCAGTCTGTACTATTCACAGGGTGGAGAGAGCCTTAGTGAGTTCACTAATTGTATGAAATCTAGAAGAAATCATTTCGCTGAAGCAGTAGCATTTATTTCAAAGAACAGTCCTCATTTTAAGAAAACTCTATCTAGAATCTAGATAATCAGTATGGAGGTTTTTTTTTTTTTTAATTTGTTTTGATCATATGGTTAATTTTTATTTTTTGTAAGAATTTTATTTGGGAAAATACTTTTAAATATACTCTTCTATAAGTCTGCAATGTAATAGAATGGATTTTTGTTTAATTTATAAGTGTGTGTGTGTGTACATGCATACATTTGTGTGTGTGTAAATGAATGAGAGAGAGAGATAAATCTTGTTTGGCACAATTTAGACAGTTACTCTACCTGTAAGCGCTATGTAATCGTTCATAATATTTTGAAGACAGGAAATTCTTCCATGTTCTTAAACACTAACATGATGTGTCCTGTGATGAAGTGCTGCAAATGAAGTTAAATTCTAAATATATTAACTTAGTAAATAAAAAGAAATAAGTAATACAAATTTGGTCTAATGTATTAAAATCCTTGAAGGGTAGCTTTTTTCTTTTATCATTGACCAGTTTCAAGAGTCCATTCAATCCAATGAAGAGTTATTTAGCAACTCTTAAATTTAATTATTCATTCATGAAGAGTTATCTTACAGGGACTCATGTTGAGTGATTTGTTATTCAGTCTCATCTGTGATGTCTGATAGGGTAATATTTTTTCATTTGTGGGCTGAGGTTTATCTGCATCAAAACATCTGCTACTCCCAGGAGATTAATTCTAGCATCTACATAATAAATAGCTCCTCAGAGATAGGGGGTATTTCTTTGCACCCTAAAGTATAAACATTTCTTTTCTATGGGAAAAATAAGGTTAATATATCCTCTGATATTTAGCAAGAGATTTTGTGCCCCAGCAGTATTTTTTATGTTTCAAAAGCTTCCTTTTGAGCTTATGATTACTGGTTCCCACTGTCCATAAAGAAATTATTCTTTTTCTGTCCCTTTAAAATATGCATGCTATGTAATATTTTCAGCAAAATACCCAGGATAACTTTTAAGTTTAAAAATAAACTTTTCCTCAAAGAAATGCCTTAATTTAAAAATTTTTAAATTTATTATAATATTGATTTACAATAGTCTGCTAATTTCAGCATATAGCAAAGTGACTAAGTATATATATATATATATAATGTAATCATGGGGTCGCAAAGAGTCGGACATGACTGAGCAACTGAACTGAACTGAACTGATGGGCTTCCCTGATGGCTCAGTGGATAAAGAAGCTTCCTGCAATGCAAGAGACACAGGAGACGTGAGTTTGATCCCTGAGTCAGGAAGATGCCCTGGAGGAAAAAAATGGCAACCCACTCCAGTATTCTTGCCTGGAAAATTCCATGGACAGAGTCACCTGGCAGGTTAAAGTCGGTCCTTGAGGTTGCAAAGAGTCAGACACAACAGGGAGACCTAGGTTTGATCCTTGGGTTGGGAAGATCCCCTGGAGAAGAGAATGGCAGCACAGTCTAGTACTCTTGCCTGGAGAATCCCAAAACAGAGGAGCCTGGCGGACTATACTCCATGGGGTCACAAAGAGTCGAACACAGCTGAGCAACTCACTCACACACATAATTCAGTAATTCAGTGTACGCTCTTCAGCAGAACCATTGAGTGGGATTTCTTAAAGTATGGTGTACATTATGATGCATAGTAATATGATTTATTAGGGAGAGCAACAGTAGCTGGGAAATGAGGTCTCTTTTTATGTTTCTTTTTATATTTACATTTGGACCATCCAGAATCCCAAGGAATGATAGAAAACACAGAGCTAGTTTGGCTTTCAGAATTTTAAAATACTTTTCATGTCATGATTTTCAGTAGCACTGTGGAAGGGGTCAGGCCCCATCTTAAATATACCTCAAGAAAACTAGATTAACAATGTTCTATCTGTTACTGGGATATTTTTTCAGATCTTGCTCCAGACTGCTGCCTTTTCTTCTCAACAGCATAACAGATAACTCCTCTTTCACCAAAGGCTCAATTAGAAAAAGTTAGCCAAAAAAAAGAAAGTAAATAAGTAATCATTGATGGTTTTCTTTTGTGGGTTGTGTTTCCTTTTTGGAATTCTGCAAGTGTAATATCTCTTTAGTCAGATTTTCCAATCATTCCGGTCTCGCCAGCATCCGTCAATCAAAAGTTCATTCCTTGGGTGTGTTCTCCTTTTGTTTTAGCAACACTATATCCAAAATTCTAACTTGCATAGATTTACATTACAGAAAACAGGAAGAAGCAGCCTTGGTCTTTATGTATCAGGATTATCCATGGATCTTTTAAAAAATTAAAACTCTTGGTAAGAGCATTGGAATTCTGGTTTAGTAAGATTCAAGTGGTGCCAGAGAGTCTGTATTCTTCAAAATTCTTTTAATTAAAAAGTTACAGAGGAGAAGAAGGGGGCGGCAGAGAATGAGATGGTTGGATGGCATGACTGACTCAGTGGACACGAGTTTGAGCAAACTCAGGGAGATAGTAAAGATAGGGAAACCTGCCTTGCTGCAATTCATGGGGTCACAAAGAGTCAGACACAACTGAGAGCCTGAACAACAGCAACAAGAGAGGCTATAAGCAATCTAGAGTGAAAGAAAACTTCTCTAGATTCTAGCCTTGAGTTTCCGAAATATGCAGGAGAGATGCACAATGTAAGGGAATATTGTTTATATGGAAAATTTAAAGAATGGGATGATTATGACTAAGTAAGCATGTATATTTCAATATGTCACCCTGAAAAAATATCACTTTAGTAGAAGGTTATTTTGCATATACTTACAAGCCTGTGGGGGTGGGGGGCACAAACTGAACTTTTAAAACCTAGGTAAGCAACCCTGTGATTGGGGAGAAGAGGGAAGTCTAGTAGGCAAAGAGATGTGATCAAACAAATATTGGTGCCATAGCTCTGTTTATGTTTGCTCCTGATATTTCATTTAATAAGATATTATTAATAGCAGAATAAAAATGTGCTGGATTTGGTAGACATCAATTTTGTACTTTTGGCTTTTGCCAGGGCTTCTTGCGAAAATGTGAAAGATAGATGTGCTGTGAAGAGAATTCTCACTTTAGCACAAAGTTACATATGAAAGATGTCCACAGATCATGGTTTCTGTACCTCCTGCTCTGCCCCATTCAGACAAAATGCAGCTGCACTGGTAAAGTGATGTGTGCCAAGTCAATCAGTGTCTAAGTATGGCTATTCCTTCTAGGCAGGATATGTGGGGAATCTGTGTAACAATGGCATCTGGCGGCCACATGACATCCTAAGAAGCCGTGCCTTATCCTATACAGTATCCTATAGGAACAAAATCATCAGGCTGCTAATTTGCATCAGTAAGTCAAAGAATACTTAATAAATGCATGTTTAATGATGTGTTGAATTTTTCCAGAAAATTTATCCTAAGTATATAACTTGTATAAAATGTTTATCAGTCTGTACTATTCACAGGGTGGAGAGAGCCTTAGTGAGTTCACTAATTGTATGAAATCTAGAAGAAATCATTTCGCTGAAGCAGTAGCATTTATTTCAAAGAACAGTCCTCATTTTAAGAAAACTCTATCTAGAATCTAGATAATCAGTATGGAGGTTTTTTTTTTTTTTAATTTGTTTTGATCATATGGTTAATTTTTATTTTTTGTAAGAATTTTATTTGGGAAAATACTTTTAAATATACTCTTCTATAAGTCTGCAATGTAATAGAATGGATTTTTGTTTAATTTATAAGTGTGTGTGTGTACATGCATACATTTGTGTGTGTGTAAATGAATGAGAGAGAGAGATAAATCTTGTTTGGCACAATTTAGACAGTTACTCTACCTGTAAGCGCTATGTAATCGTTCATAATATTTTGAAGACAGGAAATTCTTCCATGTTCTTAAACACTAACATGATGTGTCCTGTGATGAAGTGCTGCAAATGAAGTTAAATTCTAAATATATTAACTTAGTAAATAAAAAGAAATAAGTAATACAAATTTGGTCTAATGTATTAAAATCCTTGAAGGGTAGCTTTTTTCTTTTATCATTGACCAGTTTCAAGAGTCCATTCAATCCAATGAAGAGTTATTTAGCAACTCTTAAATTTAATTATTCATTCATGAAGAGTTATCTTACAGGGACTCATGTTGAGTGATTTGTTATTCAGTCTCATCTGTGATGTCTGATAGGGTAATATTTTTTCATTTGTGGGCTGAGGTTTATCTGCATCAAAACATCTGCTACTCCCAGGAGATTAATTCTAGCATCTACATAATAAATAGCTCCTCAGAGATAGGGGGTATTTCTTTGCACCCTAAAGTATAAACATTTCTTTTCTATGGGAAAAATAAGGTTAATATATCCTCTGATATTTAGCAAGAGATTTTGTGCCCCAGCAGTATTTTTTATGTTTCAAAAGCTTCCTTTTGAGCTTATGATTACTGGTTCCCACTGTCCATAAAGAAATTATTCTTTTTCTGTCCCTTTAAAATATTCATGCTATGTAATATTTTCAGCAAAATACCCAGGATAACTTTTAAGTTTAAAAATAAACTTTTCCTCAAAGAAATGCCTTAATTTAAAAATTTTTAAATTTATTATAATATTGATTTACAATAGTCTGCTAATTTCAGCATATAGCAAAGTGACTAAGTATATATATATATATATAATGTAATCATGGGGTCGCAAAGAGTCGGACATGACTGAGCAACTGAACTGAACTGAACTGATGGGCTTCCCTGATGGCTCAGTGGATAAAGAAGCTTCCTGCAATGCAAGAGACACAGGAGACGTGAGTTTGATCCCTGAGTCAGGAAGATGCCCTGGAGGAAAAAAATGGCAACCCACTCCAGTATTCTTGCCTGGAAAATTCCATGGACAGAGTCACCTGGCAGGTTAAAGTCGGTCCTTGAGGTTGCAAAGAGTCAGAGACAACTGAGCACACGGCATACACAGACACACACACACATATTTACATATACATACATACATTCTTTTTTATATTCTTTTCCATTTTGGTTTATCCCAGGGGATTTGATATAGTTACCTGTGCTATACAGTAGGACCTTGTTAAGTATCCATTCTAAATGTAAGTGTTTACATCCACTAACCCCAGAATCCCAGTCAATCCCCCACCCTCTCCTCTCCCACTTGGCAAAAAATCTATTCTCTATGCCCATTAGTCTGTTTTTGTTTTGTATATAGGTTCATTTGAGCCATATTTTAGATTGTACATATTAAGTATATCATACGGTATTTGTCTTTTTATAAAGTTATAACATGAAAAATAAAGCCTCCTTCATCGATTAAAGAATCCTAGAACAATTTACAAATTGTCATTCTTATTTTTCAGGCATGTTCCCCTTTCTGATTCCTATCGTCTTTTCTTTGCTTTGTGTTTTCTTTTCTGTTCCTTCCATTTCTTCTCCTGTTCTCATCTTTCCTACTAGTTAAGGCAGTTTTATATGAAGTATGATCTACTTTACCTTCTGTAGACTTATGGTCGCATGTTGACTTACTAGTTGATAAATTACTTCTTTGCCCTTCTTTTCATTCTTATGGAGAGAAAAATCTCAGGTAGTCCCTCACTGAATACTTCCTCTGAAATTAAAAATAATTGCCCACTGCATAATAGCACTAGGAAAACTTGAGTACAGGCACTACACAAACAACTCAGAAAATTCAAGTCATATTATACTGATGAGTCTAGTCAGACTCATGGAACAGTAGGGGAAGTCCCAGGACACAGGAGGAAATTCCTTCCTGACTACCAGAAAAACATGCACATTTAAAATTTATTATTAAATGTAAATGGTAAACAATATTCTATTAAGGAATTGTTATACTTTTTTGGAAATGTAACTTATCAGCTTAAAAATGCAACAAGAAATTGTTTCTCTGAAATATATGAGGCAAAGGCCATATAAAATTTGGCTTTATTTGGACATCTTGATAATTCAAAATCACTGTCACAATCTCATGAGACCCCAGAGAGTATGGGAGGAAAATGATATACGTGTTGTATATATACATGTTGTATATATGTGATATACATGTTGTATATATGTGTGTATACATACATATACAAGTGATTGACTTCCCTGGTGAGTTGCCAGTATTTATTTTCTAGATTGTTGAATTCCGTGGTCGATCATTATAACTGCCCTTTTGGTCTTAGTATTGATACATCACCAAAATGGTTAGATCCAACTATAGGTCTTCTGCATGTCTGTCCTCTTGTAGCTGAAAATGGATAAATACACAACCATGAAAGTGGCCTTACCTATTCATGGCTGCACACCTCAAGTGAGCTTTTAATTCTGTTGCGCTATCATGCTCTCCTCCCCCAGCTCTGTTCACTCCTCCAAAATCCTTGATGACTTGTTCCTACCCCTCAAACTTTTAAAATGTCCTCAGTATTGGTAAATGACCTTGTTCCTTTTTCACTGAAAACAAAACGAACAAAGAGAACTTCACCTATCTAACCTACCACCCAAACCTGTGTCTATTAATGAGCTACTCCTGCTCTTAAAGAAAGCTAACGTCTGTGCTCGCGTCACAGTTTCCATCTGCGTTAGCAATTCTCACTTTTCCTTCTATCTGTATTATTTCTGTCAGTGTACAAAAATGCTGTTATTTGTCCCAACTTTAAAAGAGATATTAGTTCATTCCTCCTTTGCTTTTAGCTACCCCTATTTATCTCCAGGACCTTACTCAAATTGCCTTCCAGGAGCTATCTATAATCCTTGTTTCTCATTTCTCTCTTCCTGTTCTCCCATGGACACACCCTAGTTGGGAATTTCTACCCTTACTGCCTCTCTTAATTTGCTCTTTCCAAAATAACACAATGCTCAGATGTTAAGTCCAATCACCAGTTCAAGGCCATCCATTGGTGGACTCCTCAGCAGCACCGAGAGTTACCATACTGTCCACCTTCAAATACTTTCTTCCCTCAGTTTACAGAATCACTCACTCACCTTGTTTTTCTCTGAACTCATGGACCCCTCTTGCTGGGTTTTCTCATCTCTCTTTTCCCTAATCCTTTCAGCGTTGAGGGCTTAGAACTCAGTCTTTGAGTTTTCTTGATGTCTGCACTCACTGTCTAGGTGTCATCACCCAATCATAGTACTAACATCATCTGTAGACTGAAACCCCTAAGTGTGTATCTTTAGCCCATAATTACCCTTCTTGTTAATAGGCTCTTATCCATTGTCTTTGCCTCTTCAAACATACTAAGAGAAAAAAGAAATCTTGTGTAGCACTTCCTATGTACCAGACACTATTGTTAGTTTTTTACATATTTTAACTCATTTGATTCTCACAGCAGCCTTTTGAGGTTGATGGTATCATCCTCACATTCACCTAAGAAAACTGAATGAGATTAAGCACTTTACACAATTTCAAACAACCAGTTATAGCACTGCTAGGATTTGACCCTAGGCATTCTGTCTGATTGTAGAATGTGTGTGTGTGTGTGTGTATGTGTGTGTTTTATTGCGTTATAGTTGATTTATAATGTTGTGCTAATTTCTACTGTATAGCAGTGATTAAGTTATACATATATACATTCTTTTTCATATTTTTTCATTATAATTTATCACAAGACATTGAATAAAGTTGTCTGTGCTATACAGTAGGACATTTTTTATCCATAGAACCTACAGTTATCCCCTGTAACTATACCACTGCACCTCTTAAATTAGATAGTTAAAGGGTGTCCTTCAGGTATTGAAAACTGTGTTCCTGTTATGCCTTTTTTCCAGTCCTTTACATCTTGGTTCTAAGCACTTCTCACTGCTCAGGCCAGAAACCCTAGAATTGTCCTAAAAGTGAAAATGTTAGTTGCTCAGTCATGTCCAACTCTTTGCAACCCCATGGACTGTAGCCCACCAGACTCCTCAATCCATGGAATTCTCCAGGCAAGGATACTGGAATGGCTATTCCCTTCTCCAGGGGATCTTCCCAACCTTGAACCTGGGCCTCCTGCATTGCAGGTGTATTCTTTATTGTCTGAGCCACCTTCTTTTTTCTCATACCCCACCCACAATCCTCTCGCAAAATGTGTTCAACAAACCTCAAAATATATTCAGAACACCACTCTTCTCACATTCTTTCCACCTGCCACTTTGGTTCAAGCCATTACACTTTCTTCTTAATGTTACAGTATTGTTCTAATTTGTCTCCATGTTTCTAACTTTCTTCTCTTTAGTCTCACTAGGCAACCAGAATGATTCTGTTAAAATATGTCAGACAATGTCATCCTTCTAAAACCCTCCAACAGCTACTTCTCTACTCAGAGTAAAAAGCACCGGCAAACTATGACTTATAAGATCCTACATAATCCTGCCAGTTCTTACTACTTCTCTGAACCCATCTTCTCTGGCACCCACCCCTGCTTCACTTCTGTCTAGCGATACTGGTCTCCTCATCTTTCAGGTTTCCCTGAACTTCCATTAGGAATTGTTACTTTTGCTTTCATCTGCCTGAAATGTGTTCCTCCGCTTGTAGGCATTATTGGTTGAAGTGTATCCACTCAGAATTCACATGTTCGAGTCTTCACCCCTACTGCAAACCTGAGAATGTGCCCTTATTTGGAAATAATCATAGTTAACAGAAGTAATTAGGTTGAGATGAAGTTATACTGCAGTAGCATGGATCCTAACCCAGTATGACTGGTCTCCTTATAATGTGGACATTTTGACAAACATACACGCAGGGAGAATGCCAAGTAAACATGAAGGCAGAGATCAGAGTGATATACCAACTGGTCAAGAATACAAAGATTGCCAGCAAGCTACCAGAATCTAGGATAGAGGCATGTGGCATATATTCCTTCACAACCCTAGCAAGGAACCAACCCTAGCAAGGAACCAACCCTAGTGACACTTTAATTTTGGATTTCTAGCCTCCAGAACTGCGAGATCACAATTTCTGTTGTTTCAGCCATTCATTTTGAGGCACATTGTTATGGAAATCCTAGCAAAGTGATATTATTTGTATAATTTGACCTCTTCATTTAATAGGTCTTTAATCAAGTGCTTTCTGATTGAGGTTTTCTCACACTAATATCTCATACACATCCCAAAAGAGTTTTTCTCTTTATTTTTCTCCATATTACTTGCAAGCCTTAGTTTCCCTAATTTTTCTGGTTTATTTTCTTTAAATGAACAGAGAATACTTAGTAATCTCCACTGTGTCCTCAAAAGCAGGGATTTCTGGTTATTTCATAGTGCTGCTTCCCCAACTACTGAAATAATGACTGACACACAGGAAGTACATGATAAATATGTGTCCTGAATGAATTAGTGAACTCCCTAGTTATTGAAGACCGTGTATTAACCCAAAGTAAAACTGATATTCCTTTAACCTCCATTTTAGCTAAATCCCAAGATAATAGTGGGCTTCAGAGGTGACACAGAGGTAAAGAATCCACCTGCCAATGCAAGAGATGCAGGAGACATGGATTTCATCCCTAGGTCAGGAAGATCCCGTGGAGGAGAAAATGGGAACCCACTCCAGTATTCTTGCCTGGAGAATCCGATAGACAGACGAGCCTAACAGGCTGCAGTTCGTGGGGTCACAAAGAGTAGGACATGACTAAGCAACTGAGCGCGCACACACACAAGGTAATGTTAATAGTTACCAGCTAATCCCAAATTCCAAAGTGAGATTGTTGAAAACTGCAAAAGACCTCCATCATCTAAAATTAGTGCTAAGTTTCTTGATTCCTCACACAAAAGAAGATTTATGAGTTTAAGAAGTGAGAATACGAGAATTTCTGGAGAGAGCTTATGGGGTGGAGATTCCGCCTGCCCCTCTTTTCATATGGGGAAAGGTGGTGATGCTTCCTTCCCCTTCCCTCAACTTTGGCACGTGAAGCTTCAGAAAGTCAAGTGAAGTGCTTACCGTTCATCCCCTGAAGTTTGTGGCGTGTTTCTGTGGACTCCTGTCTGACCCATCCCTGTCTGGCCAAGCAGCCAGTGACTGCATTTGGGAAGTAACCACACTCATGGCACTGAATCTCATTTGCAAGTTTTCCCATGAACTAGGAACCACAGTGAGTATGAGAACTGGCATAGGACAGTGGGGTCAGGATGCTGGCTGAGAGATGCTGGGAATGTAAAGCCAGATGCTGGCGTGAGGGTGGAGCCAGGACCAGCAGCTGGGGAGTCATCACTATTGTCAGGAATTGACCTGAGAGATCCTAGTGGACACAGTTAGCCTTAAAAACCCCAGAATGTGGGGAAAATGGCAAGAAATCAATGGCGGCCAGAAATGCTTTTTCCTGAGTCTTCTGCTTCAAGCATGACTAAACTCTGGGCTTTAGAAGAAAAGATGTGACAGACTAAAAGAAGCCAAAATTTAACCCCTAGTATCGCCCCCTACACAACACAACACACACTCAGTCACAGACTCATCACACACTTCTGACCTGCAGCAAGCCAAATTGGAATGGAAGAGGTCACAGGAGAGGAAGAACCTCTGATAAAGTTCAGAACTGGACACTGACATATTAATTTTTGAACTGAGGATATTTATATGACTAAAATGATTTAACAGTCGGACAGACTGAGCGACTTCACTTTCACTTTTCTCTTTCATGCATTGGAGAAGGAAATGGCAACCCACTCCAGTGTTCTTGCCTGGAGAATCCCAGGGATGGGGGAGCCTGGTAGGAGGCCATCTATGGGGTCGCACAGAGTTGGACACGACTGAAGTGACTTAGCAGCAGCAGCAGCAGCAAAATGATTAAAGAAATTATAGATTCAAAGAGGACTTGGGTCATTTATGGATGCTGCTCAAGATTCATTCAAGGGCAAAGAAATGGCTAGCTTTATAGAGAGAAAGGAGGGGAAATAGAGAAAATTAAAGCAACTATTTTCTTTTGTTTTCTGGGAACATGCTACATTTTCAACACATTAGTCTCATGCTCTGCTGCACAAACAAGGAAGAGCATCTCTTTATGAAAATTATTTGAAAATTACAGGCAGGATGCAATCTATATGCTTTAGGTAGAGTCAACCCCAGATACTCTCATTTTCCAAATCTGCAGCATTTATAACTCTGATTTTAGAAACAGTATAATTTAGACAAAATTATTAACTTGTTTTTAAATGTAGACTAGCTCTCTTGAGACTTCTAAAAGGTGGTGTGATCAGATTATTTATCTACTTTTTAAAAGTAAAAAAAAAAAAAAACTTTATAAACCAATTTCTGTTGCTAGCAGCGTGGGAAAGGTGAATAGGTCTAAAGTAATTTTTTTTTCCTGTTTCAGCACTTTTGAAAGGCACAAAAGGAAATAAGACCAATCCAGAAAATGCATTATTTCTCTCCAATTTTTCCTTTTCCCATATGAGCAAAGCCTGGAAGTGTGCAGACACAAGAGGGACTGTTTCCACTGTGTGGGAGTAACATCTGCAGACTAGGCCTTGGACCACCAGAAGTGGAGAGAAAGAAGCACGTGGGTGTGGAGGCAGCAGACGCTGAGGAGAGAAACCGGGACCTGCTTTGGCCCTTTGCTCCCCCTGACTTGCCTAACCTTCAGTTTACCTTTTCTGTTACATAAGGCATCCAAGAGCAGTCACAGTCATGTGAAAACCAGCTTTTAAGTAATGGTGGTGAAATAGAGATCAGAGCATGCCCTTCAGTTTCTTTTTTTCCCCCCCTCTGAGTATGGGAAAGCATACAGGGCTTCCGTGATGGCTCAGTGGTAAAGAATCTGCCTGCCTATGCAAGAGACATGGGTTCAATCCCCGGGTTGGGAAAAATCCCACCCCCCACACTCTCTCCCCCGCCCCCAGCAGAAGGAAATAGCAACCTACTCCAGTCTTCTCGCCTGGGAAATCCCATGGATGGAGGATTCTGGCAGGCTGTGGTCTATAGGGTCACGAAGAGTTGGATACGACTGAGTGACTGGACACAAGCACTCTCTAGAACCTAAACTGAGTGGTTTTCATGGGTGTCTTCCTGTTGGCCCTTTGCAGTTTATGAAGATGGCAGGTGGCGCTAGTGGTAAAGAACCCACCTGCCAATGCAACAGAGGTAAGAGACAGTTTCGATTCCTGGATTGGGAAGATCCCCTGGAGGAGGACATGGCAACCCACTCCAGTATTCTTGCCTGGAGAATCCCATGGACAGAGGAGCCTGGCAGGCTACAGTCCATGGGGTCACAAAGAGCTGGACACAACTGAAGTAACTTGGCACACTCGCAAATGAAGATGGCTAGGCGGAAGCCCAGTACTCTTGCCTGGAAAATCCCATGGACGGAGGAGCCTGGTGGGCTGCAGTCCATGGGGTCGCGAAGAGTTGGACACGACTGAGCAACTTCACTTTCACTTTTCGCTTTCATGTACTGGAGAAGGAAATGGCAACCCACTCCAGTGTTCTTGCCTGGAGAATCCCAGGGACGGAGGAGCCTGATGGGCTGCCGTCTCTGGGGTCGCAGAGTCGGACACGACTGAAGTGACAGCAGCAGCAGGCGGAAGCCCAGAAGCTTTTAGCAGAGGCAGGCACAGTGAAGAGGAAGCTAAACTCTGAGTAAATTCCTCATAAAATACCAGGGACAAAAAGAGCCTTGAAATGCAAATGATTATAATGATCATTATAATGAAAGTAATATGCGACTACTGCAAAAACATTTGAAAGCATAATGTGGTCTAGGAAAACAACCCTGCAATCTGCATTCAATCACCACTGACCAAAAATGCTTGCAATGGTCCTTTGTTTTGTTGGGAGCCAAGTGTTTTCTGGAACTCATGAAGCCAGTTTCACCAAGTGGCAAATTACCAACAGAATATAAGTGAAGAGACAACAAGCCTTAGACTGAACTTTTCCAATCAAGGGGAGACTCTTCAGCTGTAATGACCAAAGTATTGAGAGCTAAAAGAATAGTGATAGACATACCTGTAAATGCCCACAGATGAGTTTTAGGGGTTGGTTTGGTTATGTCTACAGCACGTGGGGCTTGATAGCTTACCCACTGAATAGCTTATGCATGAGGACAATTAAAATTCAGTATATAAAATTTTGAAAGTTATGTGGGACAGAGCTATTTTAGAAAATTGGACAGGAAAAATACATACCATGAACTTTTGGAACCTATTTAATTAATTTTGATTCTAGGCCAATTTAATAAGCCTCTGTTGTGGTGGTATTGAAATTCTATTAACCTTTTTCTCGTAGAAACCAAGATACATATTCTTTAGAGATCATGGCATGGTTTTCACTGTTCACCTTTGGTTCAGAGCCTTAGTGAGCAAGACTCCTGGATTCCAATCTCTAAAAACAAAGTTCTAGCCCTGGTGATGATTATGTTTCAGAAAACCATCTGCCTTCACCCCTCACCATTCACACCTGGCATCCACGAGAAGGGGAGCCTTCCTGGGATGTGGACTGGAAGTCAGAAAGCAGAAGCCCTGTTGTCTTTCATGAAAGAACTACTTATCCTAGAGCCATATATTATATATGGCCAAAATGTGTGGTTTAGGAGATGTCAAACATACTCAGAAATCCTAGGCCTCATTCACTCAGCTACCAAAAACAGAAATGTATTCATAAGAAGCCTTTTCAACAAAATACCATAAAATTAGAATGAAGTTGAGACCCAACGTGTTTACTGCCAAAAAAACAGGCAAGCAAACTAAAAGACCTTAGATTTTCTGACTTACATGTATCATGTCTTATTTTATTTTCCTGAAAATAAAAAGGTCAAAATCAATATTCAACCAAAACGTGCATTAATGACTAGTAGTAAGTGAGGTAATGACCACTTTGAAGGTATTTTTAAAGATGTTACAATAAATTATAATATGGATATGAAAGAAATGCTGTCATGAATTTTAATCTTACAGAATTTTTTTTTTTTACTTTATATTCTGGGGGACATTTAGAAGAATAGATTCTTCAAATGTTATTGTTAATGCCAGAGTCAGATAATAAAATAATTTATTAGTAGCTCTCATGACTCTTCTTATAAAGATAGCCTTCATTCTCTCTCCATCCTTCCTTCCTTCTTTCCTTCATTCCTTTTCTCCTTACTCCCTCCCTCCCTCTCTTTGTTCCTCCCTTTCTCTCTCCTTTCCTTCCATCTTTCACCTCTCTCCAAAGAGAAATGCCATTTTATTTCCATTAAAGCTTCAGAAATTCAAATTCAAGTGAGCATTCTGGTATTTGAGATGTAGATTAAATATAGGAAAATTGTCAAACTATTCAGATTGGTGGAGATAGAGGAGATTAAATTAAAAGCTGTTTCTCCAGGAGGTATTACTTTTAAGAGTGTTTTTAAAGGAATGGTTAGAACATCTGTTTTTTGTCTAATTAATATGGACTTGACTAAGACAATCACATTTTAGAAAACTCTACTTTCAAAGGAAACATGTATCTAACTTTATGAGTTTAATAAACTGAAAAATCCTTGTGTTGTCTTTGTTGTGCCCCTTGTGGCATCAAAGAGGATTGGTTTTATACACGTTTTTACTTGAATATAATTCCTTGGTGCTAAAAGGCCTAATTCACTCAAACTTCAGTTTGGCCCCCAAATATTCACAGATGCTGACAGGTTCTCAATTTCTTGACTTTTGTGCTAACTCCTTGAATCTTCACACTACAGTATTAAGTAGTCATTTTTATCTATTTGGTAGCTGAGAACACTGAGCCTTTGAGAAAGAGTTAACAACTTGCTAAAAGTCATATGTACGTGCATACTAAGTCACTTCAGTTGTGTCTGACTCTTTGTGACCTCATAGACTGTAGTCCACCAAGCTCCTCACTCCCTGGAATTTTCCAGGCAAGAATACTGGAGTGGGTTGTCATTTCCTACTCCTGGGAAGCCCCTGGTGGTGGTTAAATAGAAGGATCTGAAAGAGAATCTATAATCTGGTATATTACCTCATCGCTCACTGAAGTGAAAGTCAAGAACAAAACCTAGGCAAATAAAGGTGTTTAAGCCTGTTTTTTTCCAGGAAAATGAATAATCTGAAATATGAAATTAGCATTTTATATGTTGCAAATTGAAACATCAGACTATCATGAGAGGTAAAAAAAAAACAAAAACAACACTTGCAAACTTCAGACACCTGGTCTATTGTTCTCTTTCACCCTGCAGGATGGATGGGGACCCTGAGATCCATTTACTTGGATCTTCTTCCAAATGTGTGGGTTTCGGATATGAGCAATTTTATTTTCTCTGAAGTCAGGAAGGAGAAAGGAAAATATATAAAGAGGATAAAGTAGACATATAAATACAGAATTCTTCTCAACTGGTAATACATGCCATCATGATCAATAATGAAAAGCATATGTGAACCAAAGAAATACATTCTCTAATATGTTTTACTAGTGTTTATTGTAAAATACACATAACATAAAACTGACCATGTTAACCATTTTTAAGTGTACAGTTCACTGGCATTAAGTATATTCGTGTTGTTGTGTAACTCTTCCCACTGTCCATCTCCAGAGCTTTTCATCTTCCAAAACTGAAAGCCTGTGGCCATTAAACACTAACTCCCCTCCTTCCTCCATCCGTGGAAACCGCCATGCTACATTCTGGTTCTATGATTTTGAGTATCCTAGGCACCTCATAAAAATGGACTCATACCATATTTGTCCTTATGTGACATGTTTATTTCATTTAGCATAATGTTTTCAAGATTCATCCGTGTTGTACTGTGTGTCAGAATCTCCTTCCTTTTGAACGATGAATATTCCCTTATATATGTTTACCACATTTGGTTCATCCTTTCATCCACTGATGAGCACTTGGGTTGCTTCCACTTTTGGGCTATTGTGACAATGCTGATATGAACATGGTTGTGTGATGTATGTTTTTATCTATAATTATGTGTGTGTGCTTGCTGAGTCGCTAAGTCATATCCGACTCTTTTGCCCCATGAACTGTAATCCTCCAAGCTTCTCTGTCTATGGGATTTCCCAGGCAAGACTACGGCTGCTGCTGCTGCTGCTAAGTCACTTCAGTCGTGTCCAACTCTGTGTGACCCTATAGACGGCAGCCCACCAGGCTCCCCCATCCCTGGGATTCTCCAGGCAAGAACACTGGAGTGGGTTGCCATTTCCTTCTCCAATGCATGAAAGAGAAAAGTGAAAGTGAAGTCGCTCAGTCTGTCCGACTGTTAGCGACCCCATGGACTGCAGCCCACCAGGCTACTCCGCTATTTCCTTCTGGGGATCTGTCCGACCCAATGCACCTCCTGCACTGAAGGCAGATTCTTTACCACTGAGCCACCTGGGAAGTCCGTCTATAACTAAAAGATCGACCTACAACACCCTCAGAAGCTTTGGAAGTCACTGAGTTCTATTAATTCACTATTAACAGAGTAATAAAATTTCCTCTTATATAAAACAAAATCAACAGAATCAGAACACAGATGTCCAAAACTCCAGTAATTTTACATTGTAATGAATATTAAAATTAAAGAAAAAGGAAGGATTCCAATTTCAGATAATATGTTGAACCAACAAGTCTATCTCCTTCCCTCTAAAAATCTATTCCTTTAGGTGTAATGGAAGAAAAAGTATGTATCTACAAATAAAGAAGAGAATAGTAAGGGAGGAATCCGAAAGCTAGAAGCTTTGGGGAGGTGAAAGCTGATTCATGGATGATTAGTGACTGGCAAAGTTGTCAGGCATAGGATCCAGTGAAGAATACAGGGCTCTCGCTCAGAAAAAAAGGAGATTTGTCCCTGAGGAATTTCAGTAGATAGAAATGGATAGGGAAGAAATGTGAGAATTAAAATAAGAATCCATTAAAATTTTATGTGGAAGACATCTCTGCATTTAGCACAAAATGCCAAGTGCCAGGTGATTCTGCCTGAAAAAAAGAAAATAAGCATTTTTCTCTAATGAACTTTGAGTAAGTCAGGCATTGGTACTCCAGAACAAAGTCTGCTTCCTTTGTGGGCCTTCAGTTCAGTTCGGTTCAGTTCAGTCATTCAGTCGTGTCCAACTCTTTGCAACCCCATGAACTGCAGCACATCAGGCCTCCCTCTCCATCACCAACTCCCGGAGTCCACCCAAACCCATGTCCATCGAGTTGGTGATGCTATCCAGCCATCTCATCCTCTGTCATCCCCTTCTCCTCCTGCTCTCAACCTTTCCCAGCATCAGGGTCTTTTCCAATGAGTTAGCTCTTCGCATCAGGTGGCCAAAGTATTGGAAGTTCAGCTTCAACATCAGTCCCTCCAATGAACACCCAGGACTGATCTCCTTTAGGATGGACTGGTTGGATCTCCTTGCAGGCCGAGGGATTCTCAAGAGTCTTCTCCAACACCACAGTTTTCAAAAGCATCAATTCTGCGCTTAGCTTTCTTTATAGTCCAGCTCTCACATCCACACATGACCACTGGAAAAACCATAGTCCTGACTAGGCGGACCTTTGTTAATGGTTTCAAAACTTAACACAAGGCTCCTTGATCATTCACCTACAACCTAAGTAGGAGAGACAAAAATCTCTACTTGTGGATGAAGTACATACAGTCTTTTTAATTAGAGCCTCATTCTTATTAACAAACACTAGATAGAAGGGGAAAGCCAGCAAAAAAACAAAAAACAAAAAAAAAAACACATAAAACAAACAAAAAACCAACCAACTTATATGTGCAGAAACAACAAAACAGAAAAAGATTAATAATCAGACACATCACCATGAAATTTCTGTGAGTTAAGGATCAATCTTAAGTGTTTCCAGAGTGAAAAGACCAGGTTATGGGCCAAATGTTTTTCAGATTTCCTTCTCAATAGCAATAGTCTGGGGAAAGATGAGGTAACAATGCCTTCAAAGGGCTGAGGGAAAATGAGGTTTAACTTAGAGTTCCAAATCAGGCAATATATCAGTGAAGTAGGTAGATAGAATAAAGACTTAAGTCATTCAGAGAAATTTTCCCTGGAAAACTCCTTTCTTTATGAGTTCTTCAACATAGTGCTCTGGCAAAACAAGGAATAAACCAAGAAACAGAAAAATATGATATAGGAAACAATGTATTCAACATTGCCAAGAAGGCAGTAAGAGGATTTTTTAGGATGAAGCTAAGGACCAAGAGATTGGAACAGAAAGGAAGTGTGCAGAGTCAGGAGGGCTGGAAGGAGTGGGATATGTAGATAATATGATCTTGGGCATAATTGGGGATTTCTTGGGATATAAAAATAAAACAAATTTTACCCTGAATTTTTGCTATGGAAAGACACAGGAAAAGATATGGGCACAAACAGGAGAAAGAAATAATATTTATTTTTAAATACTTCTTGGAAATAGTATACAATATAACTGGCTATTCAAGAGACTCTGTACATCTGTAAATTCAAAATTAGAGAATCACACAGAAAGTAAAGAGTGGGGAAGAGATAGAGAAAAGTGGAGGTATTGGTGGAAGCTCTAATGTCTTCCATTTTACAGAGAAAGGGATCAAAAGATGCTGTTGATGATGGAAAATGGACAAAAAATGGAGGTTTAAGACAGTTTTCTGATGTAGAGAAGGGAGAGAGATGTAGCAGATGACATATGTGAGCTAATTAATTTCTATTAATAGACATTGTATGTATACATGCTAAATCACTTCAGTCATGTCCAAATCAATGCAACCCTATGGACTGCAGCCCACCAGGCTCCTCTGATTCTCCAGAGAAGAATGCTGGAGTGGATTGCCATGCCCTCATCCAGGGAATCTTCCCAACCCATGGATCGAACCTGCATCTTTTAAGTTTCCTGAAATGGCAGGTGGGTTCTTTACCACTAGCACCACCGGGAAGCCCAGACATTGTATATCTTTAGTGATTTCAAAAAAAAAAAAAGTGTTAAAAAAGAAAATTAAAAGAGCAAACTACATACTAGTGGAACTGAAACCAAAAAATAGGAGGAGGATTTTCTTCTGAAGAGATAGAACTTGTAGTTGACTGGGAGGACACTATTCATTTTCATTATCTTGTATTATTCTTTTCATTTCATACTTCTTATGCTGTTTGGGTTTATTTGTTTTGTTTTACAGCATTGTGTTAATTTCAAGTGTGTTATTATTACAAATATAATTAAATACTCTTTAAAATTCCTGTACTTTAGGTGTATAGCAAAGTAAATTAGTTATACATGTATATCTATATGTCCACTCTTTTGGATTCTTTTCCCATATAGGTCTTTACAGGGTACTGAATAGAGTTCCCTGTGCTATATAGTAGGTCCTTATTCAGTTCAGTTCAGTCGCTGAGTTGTATCTGACTCTGTGACTGCATGGAGTGCAGCACGCCTGGCCTCCCTGTCCATCACCAAGTCCTGGAGTTTACTCATGTCCATTGAGTCGGTGATGCCATTCAACCATCTCATCCTCTGTCATCCCCTTAGTCAGTTCTTCGCATCAGGTGGTCAAAGTATTGGAGTTTCAGCTTCAGCATCAGTCCTTCCAGTGAATATTCAGGACTGATCTCCTTCAGAATGGACTGGTTGGATCTCCTTGCAGTCCAAGGGACTCTCAAGAGTCATAACAACACCACAATTCAAAAGCATTAATTCTTTGAAACGCTCAGCTTTCTTCATAGTCCAGCTCTCACATCTATACATGACCACTGGAAAAACCATAGCCTTGACTAGATGGACAGTTGTTGGCAAAGTAATGTCTCTGCTTTTCAATATGCTATCTAGGTTGGTCATAACTTTCCTTCCAAGGAGTAAACGTCTATTAATTTCATGACTGCAATCACCATCTGCAGTGATTTTGGAGCCCAAAAAATAAAGTCTGCCACTGTTTCCCCATCTATTTGCTATGAAGTGATGTGACTGGATGCCATGATCTTAGTTTTCTGAATGCTGAGCTTTAAGTCAACTTTTTCACTCTCCTCTTTCACTTTCATCAAGAGGGCCTTTAGTTCTTCTTCACTTTCTACCATAAGGGTAGTTTAATCTGCATATTTGAGGTTATTGATACTTCTCCTGGCAATCTTGATTCCACAATTTGTAAAGCAATTATCCTTCAATTTAAAAAATAAATTTAAAAAGTCTGTTGGGACCTAATTTATACTGATAACATATGATTAAATACAAATTTGAGAGTAAATTCCTTACCATTTTTGACAAAATTCTAAATCCTTGATTTTCTTCATCCTTGAATTCTATATATTGTTGATGAATTAATTTGAAAAGTCTGGCAACTAATATTTATTCTGGATATAATGTCTCATTTAAGGTAAATTAAAATTCCATGATAGTAAAAACAGAACAGAGATAAGGACTAGTGGTGTTGTTTTTTTTAAAAAAAAAAAACTGTGCATTTCAAAGGCCATGTAAAAATATGTCAACTCCTTTTTTGAACAGAAAACCATTTGTGAATTAACATTTGGAAATGGAAACTAACAAGGAGGAATTAGATCTTTATACAGAGAAGAGGCACAGGAAAGAACTAGAGATTATTTAGAAAACACTCAGATGCTTCCTTCATATTTTCTTTCACTGGAAGTACCATAATTCCTACCTACACCAACTATATGAATTACTACCCCCCAAAAAAAAATAATAACCATGTGTGTTTTAAAACTACTGCCCCTTGTTGAATCATTTAGGCCAACTCTAGCAATTAAAATGGCAACCCACTCCAGTATTCTTGCCTGGAGAATCCCAGGGACAGTGGACCCTGGTGGGCTGCCGTCTATGGGTTGCACAAAGTGAACACCCCGACTGAAGAGACTTGGCAGCAGCAGCAATGGCAATTCTGAGTACATGAAACCATAAAGAAGGGAAAAGAATATTCTCCTTTGTATTGCAAGACAGTTACATTAAATGACTAGAGTAGCTCTTTTCTTTTTTGATACTGACATCTATTGGAAAACAGGAGAATATGTGTATGTTTGTTTCTTGAAGGCAAATAAAAACTGATTCATTAAATTTAAAATCCCAATTAAGTTAAAAATTAAGAACGTAAAATAGATTAATCATTTTAATGACAGTATTTTCTAGTTGCCTGAAATCACATTTACATGAGTTTTCAATATTACAGACCTTTTTTTAAAAGTCAGTAGTTGTTACTGCAAATATAATTACATACTCTTTAAATTACTGTACTCTAGGTAATATGTTCATGATTCAAACTAAATATTGAACATTACCCAGAGAAAGAAAAGAGGAAAGTTTGTCTTAGAATGTACTCTATCAGGCTCTAAAGAAAAGATTTTTTTTTTCTATCATGAATCTATAACATAAAGGAAATGTTTTGAAATAATTTCATTGACTCAACATGTGAATATCCTTTTAAAAATATTTGGGAAATAGTTTAGCTAGGTTTTTCCAATCTATCATTACTTGAGCAAAAATATGTTTGCCCAATAAAGTATGGGCTTCCTGATCGCTCAGACAGTACAGGATCCTTCTGCAATGCAAGAGACTCAGGTTTGATCCCTGGGTCAGGAAGATCCCCCGGAGGAAGGCATGGCAATCCACTCCAGTATTCTTGCCTTGAGAATTCCGTGGACAGAGGTGACTGGCAGGCTACAGTTCATGGGGTTGCAAAGAATCAGACATGACTGAGCAACTAATACTTTCAATAAAGTATGCATGTTTTTCTATAACTACTACTCAACTTCTCTTCAATGAAGTAGGTCTGGGTATACCAGTTCTACAAAGGGCATTTTGTATCTAAAGTCCAATTCTCAAGACATTTTCATGGAAATACAGAACACAAAACACTGAGGTTTGACCTCAGAGTTTTGTTTTGTAAAACAACCTATAAGATACACATCTTCTCCACACGGAACTGGGTTGCAGACCTTACCAAATAACTCATCATTTTTCTTTGAGCTTTAATCAATGTAAGCCAAAACCAATAGAGTAAAGTAAAGTAAAATGGAAGCTCTAAAAATAAATTTAAAAAAAAGAAAAAAAAAAGAAAATCATGCATGTGATGGAGAAAAGTGCTCTTCTTAAAATTTAACTTCTCTCTTTTCTTGACTAAAAATTTGACATTTAGAATTATAAAAGTAATATAGGAATGAATGCAAATAGTATATAGAGAGTAAAAAGTGATCATTCCTTTTTTCCCTTCCCCAGTACCACTCCTCTCCTGCTCAGAAAAACTGTCCTTTAGTTTTCTAGACTACATGAATTTACATATATATGGATGTGTATATACATAAGGATGGCATATGTATCTATTTACTTTATACACACATGCATCTCTGTACTTGGGGGCAAGTCTAGCTTGATTCCTGGATTGGGAAGATCCACTGGAGAAGGGATAGGCTACCCACTTCAGTATTCTTGGGCTTCCCTCGCAGCTCAGCTGGTAAAGAATCCACCAGCAATGCAGGAGACCTGGTTTGATCCCTGGGTTGGGAAGATCCACTGGAGAAGGGAAAGGCTACCACTCCAGTATTCTGGCTGGAGAATTCATCGACCGTATAGTGCATGGGGTCACAGAGTCAGACATGACTGAAGGACTTCCGCTTTTACTTTTTTTTCATCAAGTCTAGTGATTCAAAAATACGTAGAAGTATTGTAAAAATTTTTTAAAAGATGTAAGAATCCCCCAAATGCTACTGTCAAGAAATATTGGCCCTCGGTTTTTACCAACAGCAATTCAGACCTCTTGCATCAATAACAAAGATATAAATAAGAAAGATATAATGTGATCATATTCTTCATGTTATTTTAGTTAATATGACATTTACAGAACTAAAATAAATTTAAATAAAGTCAAAGGAATCCACTAAGCTTTAAATCAATGTTTCTTTACACTAAAAGATGTTAATTCCTAAAGATAAATCCTTCTAAACATAAGAGAAAATATGAAGGTAATATTAAAGAAATATAATTAAAAACATATTTTTTTCGTAAGGTACATTTCCAGATTCCTACATTATTTATTGATTATTTGTTAAATGAAATAAGAAACTTCACAGACTTAAGCTCTCAGCTTTTTTCATTTCTCATTCCTTTTTCTTATAACCATATTGATTTCACATGATCACAGTTCTATAATCATAAATACTACAAGTTAGTAATTTTATATTTCTCTCTTTTATGTTTCATTTATAAAATTTAATTATATTAAACTCATTCCTTTACCCATTCCAGTCATAGTTTCATGTTGAATATTGGGGTGATCATCAATGGGCTATATATATGGCTTAATTTCAACCTGGTTTTCAGAGGACTGATATTATGCATGTTGCTAAAGAAATCAATGTGGATTTTAAAATGTTTGGATCAATACTACATAAAAGTCCAAGAGCTTGAAAATTCATTTCATAAAAATAGATATTTTCTCTCTTTCAATAAAATGTGCCATGATGTTTCTTGGTTTTTAACTTTTGTTTTTTAAAAATCTATACATTGGTTTCCTTTGTTTTGTTTTATTTTTTTATAAATATTTTATAAATAAATATAAAAATTTTTATTTTTACTTTATTTTACTTTACAGTACTGTATTGGTTTTGGAATACATTGACATGAATCCGCCACAGGTGTACATGAACTCCCAAACATGAACCCCCCTCCCACCTCCCACCCCACATCATCCCTCCGGATCATCCCCATGCACCAGCCCCAAGCATCCTGCATCCTGCATCGAACATAGACTGGCCTTTGAATGAGTTCCTTTGCATGCATTTGGCCTTTCTGCTGTGATATAAGGAATTTTATTTAACAGAACTTGATGCAAAGTCAAATTCAGTTTAAAAAATACATGTGATAAGAGAAGATATAAAGACATATTTTACCTCTTAGATGTAATGGGATATAATTTTGATATTTCAGAAGTAGTTATCTTTAAGATTTCTCACTTATGCTTTTGTGTCTATCAATAGTGTTGGTCAGAGGTTTCAGACATAAAACCTTTACTGGGTGGAGTTTGTATTTGAATGCAATGGAGAGAAAAGCAAAAGAGCACTCCCCACTTTTCCAGCACCTGCCTGTTTGTTCTTTTCCACCTATTTTTGATTCTGGAGAAATTTCATTTTTGTCTGCAGCCTGTGGAGGTACTGACAAGCTTGGCTTGCTGAGCCTTCAAGTCCTACTACAATACTAGGACTGGAGTTCCAGGAACTCTCTTTAGAGTGGGTCTCTCCCACTCTAACTTTCAAAAGAGAATGTGTTCAACCACCAATGAAAGTCTTAGGGTTGCAGTCTGTCAACAAATGCTGCTCTTCACCACAACCAAGTCAAAGATCAGGTCTTCTTTAGGTCATGATGCTTTCATCAACCCAGACATATCAATGAATCTCCTCCAACTTTGCTGAGGCTTACAGAATGACTACTGCAATCCCACTTGTGGTCATCTCTGTGGACTAGAAGTAACTAAATAAGTACTGTCTTCAACCTGAGTCCTGAGATGGCTGCGGGAGAAAGATGAATTGGAATGACTTAACCCATTCCATCCTACCCATTGATACTCCCTTGTCAGAGTCACTTATTAGTGTTTGGGGGATATCCACTTTAGACAGCTTCTTATCTCTATCTGAGATCTTGACCATTCTGTGCTCAGAAGAGGTATTCATGGCTACCAGGAATACCTCTTTCCTCCTTATTCCTGAGTCTGAGAGTATGGTATCCTTGAAAGAAATCTGGAACAGAAAAAGGACATTAGGTAAAAACTAATGGAATATGAATTTAGTATGGACTTTGCTGCTAAGTCGCTTCAGTCGTGTCCAGCTCTGTGCAACCCCATAGACAGCAGCCCACCAGGCTCCCCTGTCCCTGGGATTCTCCAGGCAAGAACACTGGAGTGGGTTGCCATTTCCTTCTCCAATGCATGAAAGTGAAAAGTGAAAGGGAAGTCATTCAGTCGTGTCCGACTCTTCGCGACCCCATGGACTGCAGCCCACCAGGCTCCTCCATCCATGGGATTTTCCAGGCAAGAGTACTGGAGTGGGGTGCCATTGCCTTCTCCAGTATGGACTTTAGGTAACAACAATCCATCAGTAACAGTTTATTGGTTGTGATAGATATTCCACACTAATGTAATAAACTGGGTACAAGTTACAAGGAAACTCTGTTGTTGTTTAGTCACTAAGTCCTGTCCAACTCTTTTGCAATCCCATGGATGGCAGCCGGCCAGGCTCCTCTCTCTATGGGATTTTCCAGACAAGAATATTGGAGTGAGTTGCCATTTACTTCTCCAAGAGATCTTCTCAACCCAGGGATCAGAGCCATGTCTCCTGCGTTGGCAGGCAGGTTCTTTACCATTGAGCCACTTGGGAAGGCCTCTGGAAGACTGTACTTTTCTGTTTATCTAAAACTATGAAAAAATTTTAAGTTGCTGAAAAACAAAAGTAAACATTATGCATGTATTTTATCTTATATACCTGTTAACATAAAATACATGCATGTCTGACTCTTTGCGACACCATGGACTGCTGCACGCCAGGGCTCCCTGTCCATCAGCAACTCCGAGAATTTACTCAAACCCATGTCCACTGAGCTGGTGATATCATCCAACCATGTATATATACCTAGGGCAACATCTGGAATGACATGATAATATTATCAACTTTGGCTGTCTTTTGAAAGTGAAATTCTTTTCTTTTTATCATTTTTTATTCACTAATAATTTATTATTTATTCAGTGTAAAAAAAAAAGCAAATGTAAAATCACCATGTCCTCTTTTCATTCACTTCAGTTCAGTCGCTCAGTCATGTCTGACTCTTTGTCTGACACTCAACGTCTGACACTGTGGACTGCAGCACGCCAGGCCTCCCTGTCCATCACCAACTCCTAGAATTTACTCAAACTCATGTCCATTGTGTCAGTGTTGCCATCCAACCATCTCATCCTCTGTCATCCCCTTCTCCTCCCACCTTCAATATTCCCAGCATCAGGGTCTTTTCACATGAGTCAGTTCTTCACATCAGGTGGCCAAAGTACTGGAGTTTCAGCTTCAGCATCAGTCCTTCCAATGAATATTCAGGACTGATTTCCTTAAGGATCGATTGGTTGGATCTCCTTGCAGTCCAAGGGACTCTCAAGAGTCTTCTTCAACAGCACAGTTCAAAAGCATCAATTCTTCTGTGCTCAGCTTTCTGTATAGTCCAACTCTCACATCCATACAGGACAACTGGAAAAACTATAGCTTTGGCTAGCTTGACCTTTGTTGGAAAAGTAATGTCTCTGCTTTTTAATATGCTGTCTAGGTTGGTCATAGCTTTTCTTCAAAGAAGCAAGCGTCTTTTAATTTCATGGCTGCAGTCACCATCTGCTGTAATTTTAGAAACCCCCCCCCACCGCCCAGAATAAAGTCTGCCATTGTTTCCATTGTTTTCCCATCTATTTGCCATGAGGTGATGGGACAGGATGCCATGATCTTAGTTTTCTGAATGTTGAGTTTTAAGCCAGCTTTTTCACTCTCCTCTTTCACTTTCATCAAGAGGCTCTTTAGTTCTTCTTAGCTCATTATATATATAAGCTACAGAAGTCTTACACGATACATAAATGCATTTGCTTACAAAACAAGACATCCAGGGGTAAGATGGGCTCCCCTCATGAATGAGTCAGAGCTGTAGAAGCTTTCTCTGTCTCTCTCAGCTCTGTGTCCTCAGCCTGCCAGCTTTGTCCTTGGGTTTGCTTCCTTTATGGTCACAAGATAAATGCCAGCATTAATTACATGGCAACACACTTCCCTTGTTCACATCCAGTGACAGAGAAGAAAACCAGCCCCTCCAACTTTGAAAAAGATTTGAGTCAACTCAGGTCGCTGTGCCCATCCCTAAGTAGTAACGTTTACCATCACTTGTTTACAGTGCTAAATGGCCTTCAGCCAAGTTTCTTGAACCAGCTACCACTGGAGAAGTTGGAAATGAAGGCTTAGGTCTAATCAGGATCCAGTCAATTTCCCCTGATATATGAGAAGCTTGAAACAAAGTGCGGTAGACAACTCCTTGGGACAAAGGCTGCAAGTGGGGCACACTTGCCTCTGCACTGACTCTCAGAGAAGTACTGAGAATACACACCGATGATTCACTGTCGACCTGCATTTAGGAGCTTCAGTAGTTTCACTCGGTCAGCCAGTTCAGTTGCTCAGTTGTGTCCGACTCTTTGCGACCCCATGAATCGCAGCACGCCAGGCCTCCGTGTCCATCACCAACTCCCGGAGTTCACTCAGACTCACGTCCATCGAGTCCGTGATGCCATCCAGCCATCTCATCCTCAGTCGTCCCCTTCTCCTCCTGCCCCCAATCCCTCCCAGCATCAGAGTCTTTTCCAATGAGTCAACTCTTCGCATGAGGTGGCCAAAGTACTGGAGTTTCAGCTTCAGCATCATTCCTTCCAAAGAAATCCCAGGGTTGATCTCCTTCAGAATGGACTGGTTGGATCTCCTTGCAGTCCAAGGGACTCTCAAGAGTCTTCTCCAACTCCACAGTTCAAAAGCATCAATTCTTTGGCGCTTGGCTTTCTTCACAGTCCAACTCTCACATCCATACATGACCACTGGAGAAACCATAGCCTTGACTAGATGGACCTTAGTTGGCAAAGTAATGTCTCTGCTTTTCAATATGCTCTCTAGGTTGGTCATAACTTTTCTTCCAAGGAATAAGTGTCTTCTAATTTCATGGCTGCAGTCACCATCTGTAGTGATTTTGGAGCCCCCAGAAATAAAGTCTGACACTGTTTCCACTGTTTCCCCATCTATTTCCCATGAAGTGATCGGACCAGATGCCATGATCTTAGTTTTCTGAATGTTGAGTTTTAAACTAACTTTTTCCACTCTCTACTTTCACTTTCATCAATAGTTTACTCCTGTACAGTTGAGAAATATGAACTAATGCTATGATCCATCAATCTGGTAAATCTATATCCACAAGAAGGAGTAAAGTGTAGAACAAGAGACCAGAAGTATAGCTTTGACAGATGGCTCAAATCAAAAAAGGAGACGTCATGGTGGGTAAAAAGAGCTCCACTTTAACACAGTAGTTAAAAGTTACCTGCCAACTTAGTAAAAGGATCAGCAGACACTAGCAGCCTATGGGCCATTCTAGCCTACTGCCTGTCTTTGTATAGCCTAGGAGATAATAGGCTTCAGGGACTTCCCTGGAGGTCTAGTGGTTAAGAATCCACCTGCGAATGCAGGGAACACAAGTTTGATCCCTGGTCTGAGAGGACCCCACTTGCTGCGGAGCAACATCTATTTCCCATGAAGTGATCGGACCAGATGCCATGATCTTAGTTTTCTGAATGTTGAGTTTTAAACTAACTTTTTCCACTCTCTACTTTCACTTTCATCAATAGTTTACTCCTGTACAGTTGAGAAATATGAACTAATGCTATGATCCATCAATCTGGTAAATCTATATCCACAAGAAGGAGTAAAGTGTAGAACAAGAGACCAGAAGTATAGCTTTGACAGATGGCTCAAATCAAAAAAGGAGACGTCATGGTGGGTAAAAAGAGCTCCACTTTAACACAGTAGTTAAAAGTTACCTGCCAACTTAGTAAAAGGATCAGCAGACACTAGCAGCCTATGGGCCATTCTAGCCTACTGCCTGTCTTTGTATAGCCTAGGAGATAATAGGCTTCAGGGACTTCCCTGGAGGTCTAGTGGTTAAGAATCCACCTGCGAATGCAGGGAACACAAGTTTGATCCCTGGTCTGAGAGGACCCCACTTGCTGCGGAGCAGCTCAGCTCGTGCACTGTTGGGCCTATGCTCTAGAGCCCTGGAGCCACAACTACTCAGCCCATATGTTGCAACTACTGAAGGCCTCACCCTAAAGCCTGAGCTCTGCAACAAAAGAAGTCACTGCAATGAGAAGCCTGTGCACCTCAATAAAGTGTAGTCTCTGCTCACTGCTACTAACTAGAGAAAGCCCGAGCACAGCAGTAAAGACCCAGCACAGCCAAAAATAAATAACTAAATAAATAAATAATAAAAAGAATGGGCTTCAGTGTTTTAACGGTTGCTATGTGTGCTAAGTCACTTCAGTCATGTCTGGCTCTTTGCAACCCCATGGACTGTAGCCCGCCAGTCTCCTCTGTCCATGGGATTCTCCAGGCAAGAATGCTGGAGTGGGTTGCCCTGCCTTTCTCCAGGGGATCTTCCTAACCCAGGGATCAAACCCAAGTCACTTTTGTCTCCTGCATTGGTAGGCATGTTCTTTGCCACTAGTGCCTGGGAAGCCCTTTAAATGGTTTAAAAAAAATACAAAAGGAATAATTTTTGTAACACATGAAAATTAAGTGGAATTCAAATGTTAGAGTCCATAAATAAAGTTTCACTGGCCATAGGCACACTTGCTTGTTTACATATTTCCTGTGGCTACGTTTGCACTACATGTTGGAACAGCTGAGTAGTTGTGACAAAGGCCATCTGGCCTGCAAAGCCAAAAATATATACTGTCTGGCCTTCACAGGAAAGGTTTGCTGGCCCCTGACCTGGAGTCAATCAGGGGCTTCTCTTCCTCTCTCAACAGCGTACATCAGCAGTCTCTCTGGCCAAAATGCATCTACCTTCATGAGGGTTCCTCCAATACCAACCCCTGCTTTTTTGGTTATCCTCCTGAGGGTCATAAGCAGATGGATTTTGCCCCTAGAACGATACTCCCAGAAGGTTCTGAACTAGGTCAGAGCAGCATATTCATCAATGCAATTCCAAGGCTAAAAATTATCTTTTTCCAAGGTCCAGTCCAAATTATTTTCAACTGTGCTATTGCATATAGCCTAACAGGAATTTCTAAAGTACCCTCTTGCAAAACTTCAACAGATGTATAATGCCATCCCCAATCACCGGGTTTATTTTAAATATCTTTCTTTCCCATCTAATATATTTTGTATTTGTGCATCTTCTTGCATGCTCAGTCATTTGTGACTCTTTGTGACTTCACGGAATGTAGCCCACCAGGCTCCTCTGTCCATGGGATTTGCAAGGCACATCTTGTCCAAGGATAGGCAAGAATACTGCAGTGGGTTGCCATTTCCTCCTCCAGGGGATCTTCCCAACCCAGGGGTTGAAACTGCATCTCCTGAGTCTCCTTCATTGGCAGGAGGATTCTAAAGGATTCTAATTCTCTTGTTGGTTTGAGTCCTGTTTCTAACACCCCAAAGCTGAATTTAGTGTGGGCTCCATCTAGTGACTGAGCATGGATACTCTCCTGTGAGTATTTTCAGTTCTGTCTTTTAGGAACTGTTTCTACTGTTTCTATCTATGCAAATGCATAGGCTTAAAAATAGCCAACTTTTTCTTGAAAAGAGTCTTGTCTGTGTGTGTGCTTAGTCCTGTCTGACTCTTTTTGACCTGCCTGAGAAGCGCCCAGAAAGAGTCTTCCTCTCATATAATTAACCACTGAAGAACCAACTGGAGACCACGTAGTGGGGGCGATAGTCAATGCTGTGGACAAGCCCTTGAATCCAAAGCTCATCCTCCACTATCCCTTCTTAGCTCTGTGTGAATATTAACATCTCCAACTGCAGATGCTGGCTAACCAGGTAATGTCCTACCAGTTTTTTTTTTTTTTTTTAAGTTCTTATTGCAAGATATTTGCTTTACAATATTGTGTGGGTTTCTGTCATACATCAACATGAATCAGCCATAGGTATATAAATGTCTCCTCCCTCCCGTCTCCCACCCCATCCCACCCCTCTAGGTTATCGGAGCACTTGGGTGAGCTCCCTGTGTCATTCAGCGAATTCCCACTGGCTATCTATTTCATGTATCTTAATGTATACGTTTCCATACCACTCTCTTCTTTCGTCCCACCCTGTCCTTCCCACACTGTGTCCACAAATCTCTTCTCTATGTCTGTGGTTCCACTGCTGCCCTGCAAATAGGTTCATCAGTACCATTTTTCCAGATTCCATATATATGTTAATATACAATATTTGTCTTTCTGACTTACTTCACTCTGCACAGTAGGCCCTAGGTTCATCCACCTCATTAGGACTGATTCAAATGCATTCTTTTTGTAAAGCTGAGTAACATTCCATTGTATATATGTATCACAATTTCTTACACCTAGGATCTTTTAATGCTTTACAGTTTAAAAAAGGACACATTGCTCTAACAATCAATATATAAAAGGACTATAAAGACTCGCTTTGTTTTTACTTTGCTTTTTTTTTTTTGAATCCTTTCTTCTGTTGCACCTGCTTAGTAAAGCCCCTGAGACTTGCTAGGGTATGCTATCTCCTCTCCCTGCAGTAGCCATAGGAGGCAGTGAGAAGTATCATCAAAGGGAGCATATGTAGAGGCTGCCAATGCTCACTAAGGACCTGTGACTTTACTGGGGTCAGTGCAATTGGCATTGCTTGCTAGACCCTGTGCAACCAGATTCTGCCTTGAATATCTGCATGCCTAACAGGAGTGTATTTGCTGAGATATGTTTGGCCCCTGGACCATTTCTGAGACCTGCTTTGACCCAGTATGCTCACTGGATTTCAATAGAGATAACCAGTTACCTGTAGACAAGGCCACTTTGTGTGCGTGCATGCCAAGTCACTTGAGTTGTGTCTGACTCTTCATGACCCTACGGACTGTAGCCTGTCAGGCTCCTCTGTTCATGGGATTCTCCAAGTAATCCCACTGGAATGGGTTGTCATTTTCTCTCCCAGAGGATCTTCCCAACCCAGGGACTGAAGCCATGTCTCCTGTGTGGCAGGTGGATTCTTTACCCACTGAGCCACCCGGGAAGCCCCAAGGTCACTTTACGCAGCAATAAATCATGATGTCTACATCTTATATTTATTAAGGTTTAGAACTGTTCCCCTAGGACACAGCATTTAATAGTCAATTACGCTTCCATTTCTAAAACATTTTGCAAAACTCTAGGAGTGGGAATTTTACATTCCTGTTGTTACACAGTTACAAGGTACACAGGTTCATGATGCCATAACACAGATACTGATGTAAATTGTGAATTGGCCTTGAAGAAGCTTCTGAAGTGATTGTCAAGTTCTCAAAACAGTGATCTTAGTCAAGTAACTTCAGGTAGATGTGAACTTCAGTTTTCAGTCAGATCTGAGAACCCAGTGAGCGGTTGAAATGTGTTAAAATTGCTTTGCTTTTAAAATGTTCTTTTTTTTTTTTTCTTTCCTTTTAAATGTTTCTTTCCTTTTTAATGTTTCCTTTAATGTTTGGAGATTCTAATGGCTTTCTAAATACAATATTATAAAACCCATAGTATGCTTTTAATTATGCTCTTCAAGAATGGGGGTTTCCCAGGTGGCTCAGTGGTAAAGAATATGCCTGCAAGCAGGAGATGTNGCCACTTTGTGTGCGTGCATGCCAAGTCACTTGAGTTGTGTCTGACTCTTCATGACCCTACGGACTGTAGCCTGTCAGGCTCCTCTGTTCATGGGATTCTCCAAGTAATCCCACTGGAATGGGTTGTCATTTTCTCTCCCAGAGGATCTTCCCAACCCAGGGACTGAAGCCATGTCTCCTGTGTGGCAGGTGGATTCTTTACCCACTGAGCCACCCGGGAAGCCCCAAGGTCACTTTACGCAGCAATAAATCATGATGTCTACATCTTATATTTATTAAGGTTTAGAACTGTTCCCCTAGGACACAGCATTTAATAGTCAATTACGCTTCCATTTCTAAAACATTTTGCAAAACTCTAGGAGTGGGAATTTTACATTCCTGTTGTTACACAGTTACAAGGTACACAGGTTCATGATGCCATAACACAGATACTGATGTAAATTGTGAATTGGCCTTGAAGAAGCTTCTGAAGTGATTGTCAAGTTCTCAAAACAGTGATCTTAGTCAAGTAACTTCAGGTAGATGTGAACTTCAGTTTTCAGTCAGATCTGAGAACCCAGTGAGCGGTTGAAATGTGTTAAAATTGCTTTGCTTTTAAAATGTTCTTTTTTTTTTTTTCTTTCCTTTTAAATGTTTCTTTCCTTTTTAATGTTTCCTTTAATGTTTGGAGATTCTAATGGCTTTCTAAATACAATATTATAAAACCCATAGTATGCTTTTAATTATGCTCTTCAAGAATGGGGGTTTCCCAGGTGGCTCAGTGGTAAAGAATATGCCTGCAAGCAGGAGATGTGGGTTCAGTCTCTGAGAATGGAAGATCCCCTGGGGAAAGAAATGACAGCCCACTCTAGTATTCTTGCCCAAGGAAATCCCATGGACAGAGGAGCCTGGCAGGCTGCAGTCTCTGGGGTCACAAGAATCAGAGATGAATTAGCAACTAAACAGCAGCAGTAGAATTCAAGAATGGGGACTGTGTGTAAAGTAGTATAAGACAGATTGTTGATGTTGCTGTTTCTCAGGTGCTCAGTTCATGCCTGATTCTGTGACCCCATGAACTGCAGCAAACCAGGCTTCTCCGTTCTTCACTATCCCAGACTTTGCTCAAACTCACGTCCATTGAATTGGTGATGCCATTCAACCATCCCGTCCTCTGTTGTCCCCTTTTCCTCCTGCCTTCAACCTTTCCCAACATCAGGGTCTTTTCCAAGGAGTCAATTCTTTGCATCAGGTGGCCAAAGTATTGGAATTTTAGCTTCCTTCAGTCCTTCCAATGAATATTCAGGACTGATTTCCTTTAGGATGGATTGGTTGGATCTCCTTGCAGTCCAAGAGACTCTCAAGAGTCTTCTCCAGCAGAGAAGACTTTGTTGGTAAAGTGATGTTTCTGCTTTTTAATATGCTATCTAGATATATCATAGCTTTCCTTCTAAGGAGAAAGTATCTTTCAATTTCACGGCTGCAGTCACTGTGTACAGTGATTATAGAGCCCAAGAAAACAAAATTTGTCACTGTTTTCACTTTTTCCTTATGCATTTCTTGTGAAGTGATGGGACCAGATGTCATGATCTTTGATTTTTGAATACTGAGTTTCAAGACAACTTTTTCACTCTCCTCTTTCACTTTCATCAAGAGGCTTTTTAGTTCCTGTTCACTTTCTGCCATAAGGGTAGTGTCATCTGCATATCTGAGATTATTGATATTGCTGCCGGCAGTCTTGATTCCAGCTTGTGCTTCTTCCAGCCTAGCGTTTCTCATGATGTACTCTGCATAGAAGTTAAACAAGCAAGGTGACAATATACAGCCTTGACGTACTTCTTTTCCTATTTGGAACCAGTCTGTTTTTCCATGGACCATCCCCATGAAAAATAAATGCAAAAAAGCAAAATGGCTGTCTGGGGAGGCCTTACATATATCTGTGAAAAGAAGAAAAGGGAAAAGCAAAGGAGAAAAGGAAAGATATAAGCATCTGAATGCAGAGTTCCAAAGAATAGCAAGGAGAGATAAGAAAGCTTTCCTCAGCAATCAATGCAAAGAAATAGAGGAAAACAACAGAATGGGAAAGACTAGAGATCTCTTCAAGAAAATTAGAGATACCAAGGGAACATTTCATGCAAAGATGGGCTCGATAAAGGACAGAAATGGTATGGACCTAACAGAAGCAGAAGATATTAAGAAGAGGTGGCAAGAGTTCACAGAACTGTACAAAAAAATCTTCACGACCAAGATAATCACGATGATGTGATCACTCACCTAGAGCCAGAGATCCTGGAATGTGAAGTCAAGTGGGCCTGAGGAAGCATCACTACGAACAAAGCTACTGGAGGTGATGGAATTCCAGTTGAGCTATTTCAAATCCTGAAAGATGATGCTGTTAAAGTGCTGCACTCAATATGCCAACAAATTTGGAAAACTCAGCAGTGGCCACAGGACCGGAAAAGGTCAGTTTTCATTCCAATCCCAAAGAAAGACAATGCCAAAGAATGCTCAAACTACCACACAATTGCACTCATCTCACACCCTAGTGAAGTAATGCTCAAAATCCTCTAAGCCAGGCTTCAGCAATACATGAACTGTGAACTTCCAGATGTTTAAGCTGGTTTTAGGAAAGGCAGAGGAACCAGAGATCAAATTGCCAACATCTGCTGGATCATCAAAGAAGCAAGAGAGTTCTAGAAAAACATCTATTTCTGCTTTATTGACTATGCCAAAGCCTTTGACTGTGTGGATCACAATAAACTGTGGAAAATTCTGAAAGAGATGGGAATACCAGGTCACCTGACCTGCCTTTTGAGAAACCTATATGCAGATCAGGAAGCAAATCAAAGGCTTTAGCTTAGTCAATAAAGCAGAATGCTGTCCTTAATGTCAAAAAATAAAATAAATGACTGATAAAAGGGAAACCTCTGTTTTCAGAGCTTCTCCTGTGTCTGCCATTTCGTAAACATAATCCTTTTACCAAAGAGATATATTTTGTGGTGGCAATTTTGCCCCCCACCTTTGCAGGAAAACATCATTCTTTTTCTAGAATGAAGCAGAAAAGCTGAGGTATTCCAGGTACTTGTTTCATATAGTGCATCATGAGCCAAGACGTAATCAAGATTAAATCTTTAGTTTCTGGATTTTTTAATCACCTAGTATATTAAGTTACACTGTCGTGCAATATATCTCCTGAGATTTCTGGTTATTTTATATTTTTGTATAAGAAAAAAAAATGTCAGTAGGAAATAGGAGTAAACCATTTTATAAACCAGTAAATAAATCATAATTAATCCATACTCATGGCATCTGTATCTTCACGGCTCTTGTTTTGGTTTAAAGGGCTCTGGCCACTTGGTGTGAACATCTCTGGGAAGGGCTGGAGGAGACAGGTGAATGGGAAGTAGCAAACGGTGATTTCACTTGGCTTGAAACTCTTTCTATCACTAGAGAAAGTGCAACTCCTAGAAAAGAGTCAACTCCATTGACCCAGAGTTGATATGGAATTTAGGAAGAGTACTAATGAAAATAATCAAATTTACCATAATCATGAGTAAGGAATGAGGGAATCCTTTTGTCTGAACAGCAAGGCTCTCTAGGGCAGCTTATGGGGCCATATATTCCTTCACTTCTCCAAAGGACCTATTGTTTAATCCTCTCATACGATTATATCCACTTCTGTGCGATTGTACTGATGTCCCCAGGTCCTGGAAGTAATTTTTATCTTTCCTTCTTAATGACAAATTATAGTCACCATTTCACATTTCAGGTGTATGTCAGATGCAACAGTTGTTTCCCATAAAGTCTTCAAATGTGTATACTTGTATGTGCTTAAGATGCTCAGTCCTGTCTGACTCTTTAAGACCCCGTAGACTGTGGCCCACCAGGCTTCTCTGGGATTTTTCCAGGCAGGAACTGGAGTGGGGTGCCATTTCCTCCTCCAGGGGATCTTCCTGACTCAGGCACTGAACCTGCATCTTATCTCTCCTGCATTGGCCTGTGGGTTCCTTACCACTAGTGCCACCTGGGAAGCCCCTATTGAGGAATTTTTTTTTCCAGTTTTGTGGTTTTTTTTGTTTCCTTAGACATTAAGGAAACCAGAAAATCAGTGCACACATTTTTCATCTCTTAAAAAGTAGAAGTGGCCTATCCAAAGCTCAAACATTGGCCAAAGAGATTCTGAAAATCCTCACAGTCACTGTGAATTACACATGTGATCACTTTGAAAAAATGACTTCAGCTACACATCAGTATTGCCCCTATATACATTTTATTTTATCAACTCATATTTTTGTTGTGCTGAAAACCAGTAAAACCCATAAAACAAAAATACTTTTGACTTGTGACCTTTATTTGGGATGAGAATTCCTCTGGCTACACTTGGCCTAAATCACTGTCATAGAAGGCAACTTAAGATGAGAAAAATCACTAAGAACAACACTGAAAAAGGAACAACACTCACATCAATTGTACTAGCCGTTGGTACAGCAGACAATTCTCACACTTCCTGACTAATCAGGATAGTGACCACCTTTCTATGTTCAGGGAATCCTCTACTCCTTGGACCTTTGAGTGAGTAGCGCCTACCTGTCCCTGTGAAGTTGAAAATGGCATGCTCATTATTTCCCAGAATCCTTTGCATCCTCTGCTCTGCTAGACTCTGAAATGTGTCCTAATGATGCAAAGAAGCATGACCTACAGAATTCTCTCCAAAAGAGTGTCAGGTACAGGGAAACCGAGTTCCTGAGTTAGAGTGCTGACTCTGTGGAGAGCCCTATAAAATATCCATGGCAACCAGTTTTGGGTTGTGGGACCTCCAGTTAATAGTGCCTGGGGGCAGACACAGTGTCCCGGCTAGATCAGTTTTCCAGGACAGCTTTAAGCATTATTCACTGTACATCACCTACGATCTTGGTTCTTCAGCCCTTCTCATTAGGCTGAGTATTACTCAGTATTGGGTAAATTCATTTTCTGCTTAGTTCAGTCAGAGCTTATTTATTTTACTTAAAAGTAAAACTACTGAGTGCCACACCAAGCAATTATTTCTGCCTTATATGAAGAGAAATAATTTTGAAAAGTTCAATCAAACCACTGACTGTAAATTACTTTCAAATCCAAATACTGTATAATGAACTCTCCAAAGGATGATTAAATTATTGTATGATGCGACTCCTTCAGAAAATTAGAGGGAATGAATTTTGTGTGTTTAAACCACCCCTACTCTGAACATTTTCTACACATTTACTGAATAGATCACTCCTTTTCATATAGTCAAGACAGTCTGTTATTGAGAAACTATGTTTTCTCATGTGAATTGCATTATTTTCTCTTTGCATTCTCCACAGCTCCAATATTTTAAAATAATTATATTCAATTAATGTTTGGTTATTAGCTTATTGTTTGTTTTGGAAATGTGAACAGGCAGCAGAATCAGAATACCATCACAGTGCCTCTGAACATATGGTTTGTTATTCATACCTGTGAATGCAGGTCAATTTGGTGTCTTGGATAAATTGCAGAGAGAAAACAAAAACATATGCAATTGATTGGGCATTAAAATGTTGGAAGAAAGTAAAATACTTTTCTGGCCAATATTTGCAAGTGATAATTATAGGATGATGCCTTAGAGATAGTTGGGCTTCACATTGTGGAAACATGCTTAGAACAAGCTTGTGCAAAAAGGAGGAATTTATTTTGCGAGGAAGGGACTATGAAGGAACTCTTATGAAAACTAAGAGTAAAAAGTACACTGGAAATTCATAATGGAAGTGATGGAACTAGAGAATCCAGGGAGTCATTCTCTGATTTCTTTTTTGTCTTTGAGCCAATATATCTCATTCTGGCTGCTTTTTTACATTGCTGACATTGTTCTTTCTCTAGTTCAACTTTTTTGTTTCTCAACAGATAGGTTCTTCGCCTCAATACTGACCTGACTACCTTCAGTAACCTAACCTGGTGCAAAATACCTGCTGACCTCAATTTCCATTTTATTGGAGGGAATTTGGTTAAAATTGAATAAAATGTTTACTCCTGGCATAACCAGTACAACACAGATGGTAAGTCTCATGTATAAAGAAGGCTCCTGAGGGCCCTTCCTAATGAGGTCTTTGGTATGGGAGATGGAGATCTCAGGAAACCATTATTTGTGAGGTTGGAACTACATCAAAACTTGCCTTCTACTGATTTTAATAAAAGCATCTTCCTAAAGAGAAGTTAAAAGTAATTCCATTTTGTTTTATCACTTTGAGATTTAAAATAATTTCAAAGTCAAAATAACTTGCATTTCATAATATTTACAAAATAAATGTTTAAGTTACACATAAAGTTGTCAAGTTGTGCTCTACCCTGTATATTATTTTAATGAACTTGTTTGTATTCTGATGTTTCATTACAGGAACATCTTGGGAAGGAGATGTAAGGAAGAAGAAAATATGCCTGTGTGTGTGTGTGTGCGTGCATGCACGTACATGTTCAGTCACTCAGTGGTGTTGATCTCTTTGTCACCCCAAGGACAACAGCCCACCAGGCTCCTCTGTCCATTGGATGTCCCAGGCAAGAATACTGGAGTGGATTGCCATTTCCTCCTCCAGGGGATCTTCCTGACCCAGGGATCAAACATGTATCTCCTGTGTCTACAGCATTGGCAAGTGGATTCTACACCACTGTGCCACCAGGGAAGCCCAAAGTATGCCTAGTTCACATATTTGGAAAACTTAACTGCCATTTCCCTGAGGAATCAGAAAAATGTCCAGTAACCTCTGTCTCTTTTCAGGTTTCTATGAAAAATGATATCTGAATATACATAATAGTATTTTTAGTATTTCTACCACCCTTATAAAGAAGCGTGCTGCGGTTCATGGGGTCACAAAGAGTAGGACACGACTGAGTGACTGAACTGAACCGAAGATAATCTTTATGCCAAAAAGACAATTTGGAGGCAGCAAATTTTGCTCCCTCATATGTACAAACTTTGCATGCATGCAAAGTCACTTCAGTTGTGTCTGACTCTTTGCCACCCTATGGACCGTAGCCCCACAGGATGTCCATGGGATTCTCCAGACATATGTACTGGAGTGGGTTGCCATGCCCTCCTCCAGGGGATCTTCCTGACATAGAGATTGAACCTGCATGTCTTACATCTCCTGCATTAGCAGGCACGTTCCTTATCACTAGCACCACTTGAAAACTGATTCATCCTAGTTTATCCCATTTCCCAGCCCTCACAACGAATGACCAGAAATATGTTTTTGTAACTTGTCTCAAATTGTTTCTTCTTTCATTAAGTACAAAAAGTTATCTTTGAGGGATCTCAACTTTTATGGTTATGTAGAGGTGCTAGGTCGCTTCAGTCGGACACGTCTATGTGAGCCCATAGACGGCAGCCCCAGGCTCCTCTGTCCCTGGGATTTTCCAGGTAAGAATACTGGAGTGGGTTGCCATTTCCTTCTCCAATGCATGCATGCATGCTAAGTTGTTTCAGTTGTGTCTGATTCTGTGCGACCCTATGGACACCAGGCTCCTGTGTCCACGAGATTCTCTAGGCAAGAATACTGGAGTGGGTTGCCATTTCCTTCTCCAGTAGAGGTGCTATTGGGAATCAAATACAAAAAATATATAATCAGGAAAGCATCTAATAATAGAGATTAGATGTATATACATATAAGTGGCTTAAGAAAATATATTGAATAGCTTCACAAAAACAACAACATGTAGTACTGAGTACTATATTTGGTTATGCTCAGCACTTTTGTATTTATTTTCATGGTTGAATAAAATATTAAATTTACTTGTTTTCTTGGTTTTCATCATTAGTGTTTCTTAAGGAGTCCCCATTGATTAAAGAACTGTCCTAAATCCTGGAATATATTATACAGTTTATTTCCCTGCAGGAAGGAGATTAAAATTTAATTCAGAGACAGGAAACGAATAAAAACAAATCAATTTTATGCTGGAGCTTTATAAGCACGGCAGTCTGGGAAATTCTTCTTTATGAATAGACCTAGTTTATCATAACTTTCTTTTGCTTTTGGACTTTAATTCTCAGAGGAGGCTTGTAAGATGAATTCATTGGTCTAGAACTATTTCCTTACAGCAGTAACACTATTGTGATTCTATTGCAAGATCAATCCATGGGAAAGAAAACTTGAAAATCAGATGTGTTATAAGCATAAGACATAGGGTGGGTGTCTGCTATTTTTCAGAGCTAAATTTTGCTGTCAATATACTTTTTAAATAGAGAAGGAAATGGCAAACCACTCCAGAATTCTTGCCTGGAAAATCCCATGGACAGAGGAGCCTGGCAAGCTATAGTCATGGGGTCACAAAAGAGTTGAACACGACTAAGTGACGAAATAACAAATACTTTTTAAAAAGTGAAGAAGCTGAGTGAGGAGAGAGTTGTGTTTGTTTCACTGGGCCCTTTCCTGGGCCATGTCTACTGCTGCTGTTCAGTTACCTCAGTTCACATAGATTCCCCTTGTGTTTACTCCAGTTTGTGTTGATTCCATGTCAACTGTAATAACTGCACTGTTAATTCGTGACAATCCTGACACCAGCTTTTTGACTTAAATCTATGGCTCTTTCTACCCTACCATGTTGCCTCTTTGTTCAGGATTCAAAAACACACACCTTTTAAGATGTCTTCATTATATCTTTTGCCTTCCTTCATAGTCTAGTACGCATTCTTAGAAATGCAAATCCATCATGTGGAATTAATTCACGAGCCATTATGCATACATGTTTGGGCATGACATTCCCTATATGCCTGGAACAATCGTATGGAGCAGAGAAAAGCTGATTCCAAAACTTTTTGTTAAATAAAGTTACTTTTATCTTAAAAAAAAAAAAAAAAAGTGTTTCCCCACAAATATGTCACCTTCCATATGAAGGTTGGTTTTGTTGTTTATCCTCTAACGTGATCACAGTTTCCTTCAGGTCCTGAGGCACTCAAGTCCTCTAGTAGCACTTCTCCACCAAGGGAGAGTTACTAAAATGCATATTCCTGGTCCCTAGTCAAATCCAGTAACAGGACGAGCTTCTCCATTAGCCATGCAGACACAATTCCTAGGATCCATGGTGTGTTGGTGTGTGTGCTCAGTTGTGTCTGATGCCTGAGACCCTTTGGACTGTATCCAGCCTCCTCTGTCCATGGGATTTCCCAGGCAGGAGTACTGGAGTGGGTTGCCATTTCCTCCTCCAGGGGATTTTCCCCACCCAGGAATCAAACTCCCATCTCCTGTGTCTCCTGCATTGCAGGAGAATTCTTTACATGCTGAACCACTGGGGGAGGTAGGGTACTTTTAGAATCTTAAAGAGTATTCTAATTTGAGGAGCACACACAAGAGGGTTTTGGAAACAGTACTTGAGCAGTATTTCAATACTATATTCCCTCTGGGTTCAGTCTGAGTTCAGTTAGGGATATGCGATTACTTACTGCATAATAGAATAAGGGATATGTTGGAGGCGAGGACCACACACTGTTGTGGGAGGCCTGGAGAAAGAAGGTCGGGAAAGCGGGTTTGGAGGCCAGCTCCCGTCAGGACGGGCATGGATGGCAAGGTGGACGCTGCCCGGGGTTTATGGGAGGCAGCCTTTTGCGGCCAAGGAAGCAGCACATGCGAGCCCAGAGAAGCCTCTGCGGGGCCGTGACCTCTGCATGTTATGGCGTAGGAGGCTGGGGCCGGGGCTGCCCTTTGCCGCCACAGCTGGCTGCTCGGCGGAAGAGTAGGACATAGAGCAAGGAACAGCGAGGCAATCTTGAATTCACCGGTAGGCCCTGGACTTGGACACCGACCACAGCTAACTGGATGCCCTATGACGGGTAACGACCGCTTCCCTCACGCCTTCCAAACCTCAGGCGAAACGCGCCTGTGGCCTCTCACCGGAGGCCTCTGAGAAATTTTTTTGAATTTTAAAACTATTTTTAATGAGGCATTAGAGAACCTTTTCATAATGGAAATTCCAAAATATGTACTTTAAATGAAAGGAAAACAATTCTGGAAAGAAAACCTGAAATGTAAAATGAATGGTAAGCATAGGTGTAAAATGTAACTGAAGTTAAATTAGAAACATTACTAAAAACAGTATTACTATAATTGCTTTAGTAACTGATTCCTTCTGGTAGCCTTTACGAGACTCACCTGGGTTTCTGTGACTTGTTTTGAATCTTTGCTGTAGCAAAACACCCTGCAAATTTAGCTGTCTTGGTTTTTGTTGGGGCATCACTCTTACAGAGTTGGGAAAGATTCCAAAATTGACACCAAAACATTACTAAAAACAGTATTACTATAATTGCTTTAGTAACTGATTCCTTCTGGTAGCCTTTACGAGACTCACCTGGGTTTCTGTGACTTGTTTTGAATCTTTGCTGTAGCAAAACACCCTGCAAATTTAGCTGTCTTGGTTTTTGTTGGGGCATCACTCTTACAAGTTGGGAAAGATTCCAAAACTGACACCTGAATTTGATCCTATGACAGACATATTATTGAATAAAAGTCAAAATATGATCATCGATCTAGGACAAGTGTAATATCTAAATCAAGGAAGGACTCTATGTTTCAGTATTCCTTTAACCATTATAATTTTTCAGGGGCTAGACTCATGTTCACTAGATCCCCACACTCCTCTGGCAGCCTCCAAGCTGATCGGTGAATCTTCTATAAGCCTGTTGTTTTTCCTTTCTTCTTTTTCATTCTTTTTTTAATGACTGTGTAATATTCTGTTTTTATGTATTCATTATTCATTCTTAACAGCAGTGGACACTCAGGTTACTCCCGTATCCTGGCTATTGTGAATTTTAATGCAGTGAACAGGGGGTTGCATATGTGTTTTTGAGTTAGTGTTTTTGTTGTCTTCAGCTAAATACTCAAAAAGTGGTATTGCTGGGTCATATAGTTTTAATTTTTTGATGACCCTCCATACTGTTTTACACAGATGTGCACCAATTTTTATTTCTACCAATAGTGTACAGGGATTACCTTTTCTTCCACATCTTCACCAAAACTTGTTATTTATTATCTTTTCAATAGTAACCAGGCGTAAGGTCATATCTCATTGTGGTTTTGAGGGACTAGNATAGTTTTAATTTTTTGATGACCCTCCATACTGTTTTACACAGATGTGCACCAATTTTTATTTCTACCAATAGTGTACAGGGATTACCTTTTCTTCCACATCTTCACCAAAACTTGTTATTTATTATCTTTTCAATAGTAACCAGGCGTAAGGTCATATCTCATTGTGGTTTTGAGGGACTAGACTTTCAAAGTTTATGTGAATCTGACTACAGCAAGTGCTGCTTCTTTTCTCCTGGTATATATTCTTCCCTTTGATAGAGACAGAGCGCTTTATTGTTAATTGATTACAAAGCCATCCAGAGTAGAGATTACAATTTCCAGTCTCCCTGGTAGCCAGCTGCAGCTTTGAGATTAAATGATGAGCAATGAGCTACCTTAAAAGGTAATGAATGCAAGTTCCAAGATGCAAACTTATACGAGGAAGGACTGTGCTGTCGACTGCCTGCCACACAGTTTTTTAATAACTAAATTGTGACTGTGGCAGTGAGCAGTTTTGGCCCTGAGGAGAGGAAGCCAACCCTAGAGATAGCAGAGGAACAAGAGGGAAGGAGCCTGGGTCTTTGGCACTGCAGAGTGCTCATTAGTCTGGACTTCCATGCTTTTAAAGTTGAAGTCATTGCTCTTTTATATCTGTGATACTTAATTGAACTATAGAATATGAGCTAAATAATAGAGTGACTATGAAAAAGCACATGTAAATTTACAAGCACACTGAAATTTTACTGCAAACCTAGCTTTTGTCTTTATATTTTATGAAGACATTAACAATTATATGCTGTAAATACTTCAGTAATTTTGAAATCTGTTTTCATGAGAGCACTAGAGATGATGAGCACTAGGGGATGTTCTGTGGTAATACTTTTATCTGTAAAGCATACACCCTCCAGAAAAAAAGCTATGCCTTTAAGACTGAATTTTTATGCCTTGTTCAAATAAGTCATTTTAGGTAGCAATAAAGATAATGTGATATGGTCTTTTTTGGTTTAATTTTAATAAAATTGTAATGCATTCTCACAACCAAGACAACTTATATATCTAATCACTTCATTTTAATGAAAAGAACTTTGACAAAAATTGCTGATTATTTCCTTTGTCTAGACAAAATCACTTTGTAAAGCATAAAGCTAACCTTTTTAAAAAAATTAAGAAATTATTAAAAGGCACGGTTTTGTAAGCCTATCTTTCATGCAATATTAAATAATTCTATCTTTCTTTTAGTAGGTCATTTGGGATTACTATGTTTGAGCCACATATTAAGCTTTGTTTCATATATAAATTATTTAGATTCTACCTTCTCTTAAGAAATAAGAAACTAGTGACTTAAATTAGATTTACAATGAGAAAATATTGATCTTGCAGACTTAAAAGAAGCAGTTACCAAAAATCTAAAATTTTTATAGCATTAACTTGACACAACTTAATGCTTATATATCAAAGATTATAAAGTATATCAGAATTAACTATATGATTGTATATCAGGATTTTATTAATGTTTTAAACACAGGATTAGGTCTATGCTTTACTTTAGTTTTCATAAGAGATATGTAATTGTAGATATTTTAATAAGAAAAGTACCTTCTCCTTATTTTCTAACATAAATTTTCCTTTAAATCATTATTTATGAACAACAGTTTAGATCATACTATCCCTAAATTTGAAGGTGAAATCAGAGCTTTCCAATTTCCTCTGGTTTGGAAGAAAGTGGATATAGATAATAACATTTGCTCTATGGTGTTATCATGTAATAATCATTAAATTTCTCTGTTACAAAATATCCTAAAGAGACACCAGATAATAATCCTAGCATCTTCTACTGTGAGAATAATGGAAATTGACATTGTGAAGTACATGGAGAAACATGAAAGGTGAAGAATAGTTTAAGATATGGTAAAAAAAAGATAGCATTTCATTTTTCTTTTAAACACTACAGTTTATTGTTTTAAAAACATGGAAAATACAGAAAAGACAGTTACCCATAATACTACTGTCTTGAGATAACCATCATTAATATCTTGATGTATTTCTATTCTGTTGTTTGTTCTGAATATATAAGTTTTTATAGCTACAACAAACTTACAACTATTATAATAATAAATTTACATTGTATTCATGCTTTCCTCGACTTAGTACTCTTACATCATATTTTTTTATTGTGGTATAGTTGCTTTACAATGTTGTGTTAGTTTCTACTATACGATGAAGTGATTCAACTATACACACACACACACACACACACACACATTCCCTTTCTCTTTTGAGTAGGCTTTTTAATAACTTTATTTAATAAGGTGTTTGTAGTTATTTGCATTCAGAAAGCAAGTATTTTTCAAATATTATTAATAGGAAGCAAATTGACGATGGCATTTGAGACATTATTTATTCAATATCTTATTTCATCTTTAAAAATTTTAGTGCAGGAATCATGTGATATTTTGACCCTATTGATGTAAATAAAGTTATTATGCCACCTGTCCTGTTCCCTTGCAAATAAGACATTAAAATTTCTCCAAACACTAATGACTCTTAAGAACATCTTGGCACATAAATTCTGATGATACCTAAAACTTTGTAGCCTGCCTTAAAGGGGCAGGCATAGATAAGTGTGTAAATACATAATCATAATTGAGGAAGTGATACTAGAGGTAAATATAATATATTTTGGAAACATCTGTTATTCCTTACTAAAAATATGTGTGAACCACTCCCCCAACACATACACACCACTTGAGAATGTTAGGGTAATTTTAAGAGTCATATACTTGTTTATTTTTCTTATTTGCATTTTTTAATGCTTTCTTGGGTAAAAGATAACCTTTTGAGCTTATTAAAATTTCAATCTTTAATTTCTATTCTGTGAAACATTTGAATAAAGTACTGCACTCCAGTGTTATTTAAGTAACTAAAACATAATTATTGCTTATAAATCAAAGATACAGTATAGAACAGTACTGAGAAAGTCAGTCAGATGCTAGTTTCTTTGGATTGTCCTATAAAAAGTATGACTGAATTTTTGTGGCATACTCATCTGCCTAGTGACACAAATTTTAGCCCAAGATTCCAGACCAGTGTTCTTTCTAGGTCTGATAACAGTTTATGCATGTGAAAGAGAAATGTTTGTAAATATGATATTCAAGTTTGACACAGATACTTGTCTTTTTATACTGGCCAAGTAATAAAAATGTGAGATTTTTCAGTTGATCAGTGGTATAGCAAATACACATTTTATCATAGTTTGATTATACTATGAAATTTTCTATTATATAATTTACCATGTGCTATTTATCTGTTTTTAAATGTTCTTGCTTTTTAATTTCTGCCTAATTACCATATTTGAACATTTGCAAAATGAGCAGTACTGGGACAGCATTCGCCAGGACACTTAAAGTCATTCTCAAAATCTGCCCATCACTCCTTCCATTCTAAGAAAACAGGACATATCAATGGGCAAGCTATTTTGTAGTGGTGGAAAGTTTTACAGTATGTGTTTTACATATTTTAACTAGAAGGTTTCCATGCTCTTTTCCCCTGTAAGACTTTCTTGACTGAGTAGAAGTGTATTTTTAAGTCCCTTCTGATTATAAATATGACACCAAAGACCAAATATTTATAGAGTGTAAATATTTCACTCATTGATCAAAATGACTTGTTAAGTACCTCTCAGTTGACTGGCATCTGTCTACATGCTCCATTTGTTGCACATTGGCATCCAGTGCATGCTACCACATGTCTGCTGCTGCTGCTGCTGCTAAGTCACTTCAGTCGTGTTCGACTCTGTGTGACCCCATAGACGGCAGCCCACCAGGCTCCCCCATCCCTGGGATTCTCCAGGCAAGAATACTGGAGTGGGTTGCCATTTCCTTCTCCAATGCATGAAATAGAAAAGTGAAAGTGAAGTCGCTCAGTCTGTCCGACTGTTAGTGACCCCATGGACTGCAGCCCACCAGGCTCCTCCGTCCATTGGATTTTCCAGGCAAGAGTACTGGGGTGGGGTACCGTTGCCTTCCCCGACCACATGTCTAGTAAAGGGGAAAAAATGAGAAAAGAGAGAGGCACAAAACATAGCCCTACTGATGGGACAGACAAGGTGAGCAGCCTCTGCTACCACCTCAGTGTGCCACAGAAGGGCTTAGGGCAGTAGCAGCAAGTTGTTTCAGCAAAGTTGCAAAGCATGGCTTTTGGGGACTCTATGGAATGGCTGGCCATGAACAGAAGTTGGCATTAGAGAAGTCTGTCAACAGACAAGGAAATTTCTATTCATCAGTCTGAGATTCAATAATAAAAGGACTCCAAATCCTTGGAGAAAACTGTCAGAAGGCAGACAGACATCTAAGGCTAATTGAAACTCCTAGATGGATAACTTTGTTGTTTGGTTGCTAAGTCCTGTCTGATGGATAACTTAGGTAGTTACTGAAAGAAGAACTGGGGCTTTCCAGGTGGCTCAGTGGTAAGGAATCTGCCTGCCAGTGCAGTTCAGTCACTGGGTTGGGAAGATCCCTTGGAGAAGGAAATGACAACCTGCTCTAGTATTCTTGCCTGGGAAAACGCCATGGACACACAAGCCTGGCAGGCTACAGTCCATGGGTTTGCAAAGAGTCAGACATGACTGAATGACCAGACAACAACAAAAGCAGAACTAGGGAACAAGCAAGATGGGAGGAGCCTAATCAATGACCAAAAGCAGTATCATTTATAGTCAGATTGTCGAGGTTTAAATCCTGGCTATTCAGTTCAGTAACTGTGAGATCAGGACCTGTGATTTAAACTCTCTTTAGCCTTTTGTGAAATCAAGATAATACCTATTTCGTAAGATTATTTTGAGATGAAATGACAGTAAGTTTCTTGGCTCCATCTCTTACACATATCAGGCATTCAAGAAATGTTAGCAGTAATTATTGTGACAAGATAATACTTTGGTCTTGTCTCTTTGCCCTTCTCCCTCTCCCTCTCCTTCCTTGAGGTAGCCAGGATCTTTGATGTTGCACCAAAGCCTCAGGACAAATTGGCTTGCTGGGCCAAAAGTAAAAATCATCTAAAAGATACATCTTTTCTTGCCATTTGATTCCTAAAAGCCTTGGGATGAAGGAATGGGAGAGTTGTTTATGAATGTAAGTAGAGGAGAAAAGGAAAATTTGAAACATCATGAGAAAAGACAGAAATATTTCCTCTTATCTGACAGTGGGTGAAAAGACACCAAAACCAAGGTTGTAAGGAAAGATTATGGATACTGAACAATGAACATGAGAATTCCTAGTTTCTCAGGACAGCATGTGCACTACAAGTAAACCATTAGAACAGTTTCCAGATTAGAACCTCTTCACACTTATCCAGTAACAGTTTTAGTTGTGACTACTACTGTTCAAATGTTAGTGTGTCAGACTTCCTTTTCCAGGCCATATTTCACTAAGACTTTGAAAAAGAATGGGGCCTTAATAATGGCTTAATTAGAATTTCCCACCTGCCATGTACCAAGACTTAGAATCCATTCTAATTTGATTATTTTAATACATATTTAGGATGGCTATTTGCTGAGTACTTGGGTTTGTGGATTGTGNTAATGGCTTAATTAGAATTTCCCACCTGCCATGTACCAAGACTTAGAATCCATTCTAATTTGATTATTTTAATACATATTTAGGATGGCTATTTGCTGAGTACTTGGGTTTGTGGATTGTGATTCATGTGTTCTACATTACTGTCATTAGCATGCATACATGAGTAAGGACCAAAGGATTAGGAATGTTTAGGAGAGTTCTGAAACTTCGTATTGAACCTCCTGATGGCTCAGATGGTAAATGATCTGCCTGCAGTGCAGGAGATCGGGTTCAAATCCTAGCTTGGCAAGATCCCCTGGGGAAAGGCATGGCTACCTACTCCAGTATTCTTGCCTGGAGAATTCCATGGACGGAGGAGCCTGGCAGGCTACAGTCCATGGGGTTGCAAACAGTCAGACACAACTGAGCGACTATCACTTTCCTTTCCATTTTCACATTATATGCAACTGGGACTCAATAAATACTTTGTAGACCAGATAATTTTTGACTTTGGAAATTAGCATAAGGCATAGGCACACTGATCAATCTTCTGAGAGGAGGAGAAATGCTGACTAAAGAAATGCTGACTTCCTAAGATTTTTTTTGCAACTTATTTGTTTTTTATTGCACTAGGTCTTAGGTGCTGTTCGCTGGCTTTATCAAGCTGTGGAGGGCAGGGGCTACCTTCTAGTGCCCTGTGTGGACTCCTCGTTGTAGTGGCTTGTCTTGCTGTGGCGCACAGGCTCTGGATATGTGGGCTTTAGGACTTGCAGCATGCAGGCCCAGGAGTTGCAGCTTGAAGGCCTTGGAGTGAGGGCTCAGTAGTGGTGGCACATACCCTTTGTTGTTCCATAGCAGGTGAGATCTTCCTGGACCAGGAACCGAATCCATGTTCCCTGTATCGGCAGACAGATTCTTATCCACTGTACCACCAGGGAAGTCCAAGGTCTTTTAACACATACTTTAAGGGAACTCTGTTACTTGATGGAGTAAAAGTGCTAGTTTAGTTCTAAAAAATTTACCAAAAAATTCAGTATTATTTGACACTAATGCCAGTTTAATTTACAAAGGTGATTTTGTGCTATAGTTATCCATATGAAAATTAACCCAAATAATGTAGCCACCATGTTTACTTGGAAGTATGTACTAGGTGTACTAACCTCTGAAAATGTCAAACTTGTAAAATTTCATTTCCAGTAATTGGTTTGAATGGCCTTTAGGAATATAAATCGTGCCTAGCCCATGATTTTATTATATTATTGGATTAATCAAAAGTTCGGGATATCTCCAAGGAGACCAAACAAAAGCAACAAAGATAGAGAAAAGATCAAAATTGGAATTGGAGCCTGTTTAATACCCAAAAGATGTGGTGCCTCTCAACATAAACACCATCAGTGCTGGAGTCAGGTCACTGGACAGCAAGCTGTTGCAAAGATAGGAGTCCTTAGGCTCTTTAATGAAGGTCAGGACACTAAAAGGCGAATAAATCAATTCCAGTTGGTAGCTCCCTGTTTGCTGAGAGGAGGAAATAAATATCGATTCTGAAGATCACTAATTTAACTAAATACAAGCCTATAATCAGGGAACACCAAACACATACGAAAATGAAGGACCAGGAGTGAGAGTTAGTAGAAATAAGCATTATTTTAGGAGCCCCAGTTGCCTCCAGGGAAGGCAATGGCACCCCACCCCAGTACTCTTGCCTGGAAAATCCAGTGGACGGAGTAGCCTGGAGGGCTGCAGTCCATGGGGTCGCTAACAGTCGGACAGACTGAGCGACTTCACTTTCACTTTTCTCTTTCATGCATTGGAGAAGGAAATGGCAACCCACTCCAGTATTCTTGCCTGGAGAATCCCAGAGATGGGGGAGCCTGGTGGGCTGCCGTCTATGGGGTCACACAGAGTCGGACACGACTGAAGTGACTTAGCAGCAGCAGCAATTGCCTCAGCTATTAGAATTGTGTGAGAGTCAAAACTTAACCTTTACTTTGTTCAGGTTTTCAAAGGGCCAGAGAATTTAATTGACATAAAGTCTGTCTCTTATACACATCTTGTCAGAAGGCAGACAGACATCTAAGGCTAATTGAAACTCCTAGATGGATAACTTTGTTGTTTGGTTGCTAAGTCCTGTCTGATGGATAACTTAGGTAGTTACTGAAAGAAGAACTGGGGCTTTCCAGGTGGCTCAGTGGTAAGGAATCTGCCTGCCAGTGCAGTTCAGTCACTGGGTTGGGAAGATCNAGAATTTAATTGACATAAAGTATATTACCAAGAGACAAACACGCAAATATCAGTTTTATGTGACAGAATGAAAACAAGATCCAAAGAAGTAATAAAACCTAAATATTTTTTATATTAGTTTGAACAAAAAGAGGCAATTATGAAAAAGTAAGATATATAGGGAAGCTAATCGAAGGTAAGAATTATTTTAGCAAGATCTGTTTGTACAGAATTCTCTAGGTTTTGGCACCCATCAAAGAATGTTTCTTTTCTCCTGGTACAGGGAGGACATTTTTATATGAGGGTTTTAGCTCCTGTTCTGGGAAGAAAGGGCTTCCTCAGTGCTTCCTTCACAAAGAATCCGCCTGTCAATGCAGGAGACACGGGAGACTCAGGTTCAGTCCCAGGGTTGGGACGATCCCCTGGAAAAGGGCATGGCAACCCACTCCAGTATTCTTACCTGGAGAATCCCATGGACAGAGGAGCCTAATGGGCTACAGTCTACAGGGTCACCAAGGGTTGGTCATGACTGAACACATACACGCACACACCACCAAGAAGAGAGAAGATTAGAATGCTCTTCTTACATGTGCTGTTTTTCAAGTACCTTTCCCTGAGAATAATCCTTGTGCCAAAGTGGCGTATTTTGTTATGCATCCTTCAGAATCATCATATATAAAATAATTATACATGAAATATTTAGAAAAAAACATAAGCCATAACATAATAGGAAGGAAGGGCTTTCCAGGTGGCTCAGTGGTAAAGAACACTCCTGCCAGTGCAGGAGATGCAAGAGACACAGGTTCACTCCATATGTTGGGAAGATCCCCTAGAGAATGAATTGGCAACCCACTCCAGTATTCTTGCCTGGAAAATTCCATGAACAGAGGAGACTGGCAGGCTACAGTCCATAGGGTGACAAAGAGTTGGACATGACTGAGCATGCATGCAATAGAAAGGAAAAACCAACAAACTTTTTGAAATGATTGGGATATCTAGAAGAAACAAACTAAGCTTTAAGAAAGAAAAATATAATTATTGAAATAACTTTAATAAAATCAATGTATAATTTGAACTGTAGAGTAGACAAAACTAATGAGAGACTGGTGAACTGAAAAACAGATCTGAAGAAATTACACTATGACACAAAGAAGCAAGGGGATTGAAAAAATAAAAGTGAGCTCTAGCTATTTAGAGAAGTCCTAATATATATGTAATTTAAATCCCAGAAGGACAGAATAAATGAAAGAAAGGAAATATATTTTAAAAAATGACCACTGGACAGTTTCTATTACTGCTGAAAATAGAGTAGAAGTAAGTAATGTTTAAAACTATTGGAGGGAAACACAAAATGGAAAACAAAAGCACATCTTTAAAGATATTAGAGAACAAATTTCAAAGGAGTGAAAACTTGATGGACAGTGTTTGCCAACAGCAATATGGATGTGACAGATCTTAGAATAGTATCTTCAAAATGCAGATAGAATAAGTGTAAACCTAATTTCTTATAGCTAACCAAATTAATTTTTATTCATTATTGCTGTAATCCCTTCTAGGTCAGTTTCAAGTATTTAATGAATTACTCTCTACATTTCATGGCATATTTTTTATTTCTGTACTACATTTTTCTACTTTTATATATACTTAAATGTAATATATGTTATATTACATTTTTATTATTGTCAAGTGCAAGCTCTCTTTTTGTTAGTTTATTCTTTCTACTTTTTAGCTTGAACCTCTAATTTTAATCTATTCCCTCCTACTCTCTATCATGACCAGGATCTAATATATTTAATGCATAGCACAGTTTTTTTTAATTTTTAGTTTTACTTTATTTTACTTTACAGTACTATATTGGTTTTGGCATACATTGACATGAATCCATCATGGGTGTACATGAATTCCCAAACATGAACCCCCTCTCCCACCTCCCACCCCACATCATCCCTCCGGATCATCCCCATACACCAGCCCCAAACATCCTGCATCGAACATAGACTGGTGATTCATTTCTTACAT
>SJYX01006049.1:106572-193890 GCA_006410675.1 Oreotragus oreotragus
GGCAGGAGGAGAAGGGGACGACAGAGGATGAGATGGCTAGATGACATCACCAACTCAATGGACATGAGTTTGAGTGAACTCTGGGAGGTGGTAATGGACAGGGAGGCCTGGCGTGCTGCGCTTCATGGGTTCGCAAAGAGTCAGACATGACTGAGCGACTGAACTGAACCCATTCCCTGCCCTCAAAAGATTCTGATATCTCAACACCAGTCCACAAAATATTCGTAGCAGTACTATCAAGAATAAAAAGCTGAAAGCATTTAAAAAGCCCACTTGTAGGAGAATGAATATTGTAAGCAGTGAAAAATGAGTGAGCAGCAACAGTAACATTTACTAATTTGTGTGAAATTTAGAAACAAGTGTGAGAAGCAAGTCAACGATAGTGACATATACCGTAATATTTCAGAGACTTCAAAAATAAAGTCAAAAGTACATATTCTAAAGTGGCATATTATATGTAATAAAGACAATAAATATGAGAAGGGATGATATATATAAAATTGCATAAGGTGGCTCCTCAGTTGGTAGTATGCAGAGGAGGGTGTAGGAAGATACAGGTCAAAGCAAGAGATACTAGAAATGCTATAGATATTGATTTGAGTGGTTAGTTCTGAGAGGGAAGTTTGTTTTGTTATTAAGCTTCATAGTTTATACATGTATAAAATTTGTAATTGTCAAATGTTACCTAGTAACATTTTAAAGGACTTGATATTAAAAGCTGTTTTATCATTTTTAAGTTTTATTTGTGGAATCAGCATGTGTACTGCATTTCATTTATTAATTCTGCCTTCATGGATATTTTATCTTTACTAGAAAGGGTTTCATTTTCTGTTGATAAGCTTCATTAAGGTTAATTGAGAATTTACTGTTTCGAGCTGTACATTACTTGTGAATAGATAAGTATTGAAAAGTCAGTATTTGGGTAACAGGTTGTTCAGCTCCTCCCTGCTTAACTAAGTCTTGGTTGTATGTGTGTAATGTATCATCCAGACAACCATGTTGTTTTAAATGCTTTCACATTAATTTATGTCTCTGCAGTTTTGTGTAGAATATACTTCTCACATAGATAATTGGAATTTTGTTTTGTACGCCTAAACTTGATGAATACTGATTCAGCAGCTCATTGCCTCAAAGTATTTTCAATATTTAGGATGTCACGATTATGATTTATCTCTTGCAGGTGGTACACTGGAATCTAATTACATGCTGTGTCTGTTACTCTTTGCTTAAATCATCCAGAAGTAAGGAAAATCATCAGACATAAAACGTGTACCTTGCCATTACTGTTTAACTCAAATTTCACAAGCAATTTTTCTGAGTATGTAAGTGACTAAAACAGTTTCTTGTCTTCAAGACAGTCTAGATGAACAGGTTCAGAACTAAGTAACAGGCTTAATGGTAAAGAATCCACTTGCCCATACAGGAGATATGGTTCAATCCCTGGTTTAAGAAGACTCCCTGGAGAAGGAAATGGCAGCCCACTCCAGTATCCTTGCCTGGAAATCTCATGGACAGAGGAGCCTGGTGGGCTGCAGTCCGTGGGTCGCAAGGAGTTGGGCACGACTGAGCCACTAACAGATTTGGAATGGGTGTGAAATTACATTTGGTGAATACAGAGGCTAAGAGCCTGACAGGGCCAGGCTACACGTTGAACAAAGGGAAGAAGGGTTTTGGGGACTCAGAAACGAGGAGACTGTCCTTCTCAGAAAACAGTGAAGCAGAGCAACAGTTTTCAAGCAAAAGTCTTCTGCATCATTTTACTGCCTCCTACCTCATCTCTCTGCTATCTTTCCCCCTCAACACAATCAGATCATCTTTTAAAAATACTTTCAGTCATGTTACTTTCCAGCAGAAATATTCACTGACCTCCCCTTGACTGTGGTAAAATATTTTCTGGAGCTTGAGCTCAATGACCTCCTCAATGTGATCATAATAGTTCTTTTGGACTATCATTCCTATCACTCTCCTGCTGTAAAACTGTTTCATGAAAAGCAAATCTGTCCACTGTCTTCAATCTTTGATTTGTATGCTGACCTGCATTCGATTTTACCTGTCTGTCCCCACTACGTGTCTACATGGTAAGACCTCGCGCCTTTTACCATCTGTTTCAGGACACATAGCCAGTCCTGTGTCCTACAAATCCCTGGAGAATTATTTCCTCTTCAAAATTAGTATACACTAAACACTTAGCAATTTAACTAATAAAAGACAGAATATAGATGGGGGGAGGGAATCATAATTGAAAAATGTAGGTTGTCATATCAAAAGTACTGACTGCTTTCCAAGTAAAATGAATCCAAAATAATTGCTTCAGTATATTCGCTGACGGCTCAGACAGTAAAGAATCTGCCTACATTGTGGGAGATCAGGGCTTGATCCCTGGGTCAGAAATATCTCCTGGAGAAGGGAATGGCAACCCACTCCAGTATTCTTGCCTGGAGAATCCCATGGTCTGTGGAGACTGTAAAGCTACAGTACATGGGGTGGCAAAGAGTCAGACATGACTGAGTGACTAACACTTTCACTTTTCATACATTTTGGAATTCCTGAACAGTGTGGATGGAAAGCTTATTCTAAACATTTCCAGAGATGCAAGTCATTGGCAAAAGGATAGAAAGTGTTCAGAAATTCTGCATATTTGAAGGCTGTGGAAGAAGCCCTTCATATTCAAAGAGAAAATAATTTTCACTGTAGGAAAAGTATCAACCAATTGGGGAAAGTAATAAAAAATCCTCAGTGATAAATTTATATAGCTTAACCTAGCACTTATTTAACTTATATGCAGAGTACATCATGAGAAATGCTGGGCTGGTACAAGCTGGAATCAAGATTGCTGGGAAAAATATCAATAACCTCAGATATGCAGATGACACCACACTTATATCAAACTAGTTCTAGAGCCCAGGGCTTAACTAATATCATATCCTTTATCCAAAAAATTGCAGAACTCTTTACTTCATTTTGCAAGCAATTAAGCAATATCCTGCCCTTCCTGGAGCACTGATTTGTTCACCAGTGATAGAAACTGTTCTATGGATAACCAGTTTTCCATTGGTTGATGGAACCAGTGTTTACACCAAGATTCTCAGGAAGCTATGGAAAGAACCTTCTCCTTCTGGTCTCTTTATTCACTTACCTCCTCTTTAACAAAGTGATTAAAAAATTATAGGCAGAAAGATTTGAAACAGAATGATGTAACTGTTGTCACTGAAAATTTTGAGCTTTTAAGCTCATTAAATTATTTTGATGTTTTAAATTAGTTTTCATAAACCAATGCTCTGTGTTCAAGGAAGCTGATTATTTTTAACAACATGACAGATGTGGTACTCAAGATGTGACTGGAAAGCATTGTCACTCATTACTCACTCCTGATAAATCTATGTAATAAATATATTCATAGCACNTTGAGCTTTTAAGCTCATTAAATTATTTTGATGTTTTAAATTAGTTTTCATAAACCAATGCTCTGTGTTCAAGGAAGCTGATTATTTTTAACAACATGACAGATGTGGTACTCAAGATGTGACTGGAAAGCATTGTCACTCATTACTCACTCCTGATAAATCTATGTAATAAATATATTCATAGCACACACATATGCCAGATGTTATATCATTGACATTTAAGTGATAAGTCATTTTTAACACTATATTTTTTCATTTCTCTGGTCTTTTAATCAATACTTCAGGCATACACAGAATTTCCTTCAATATAAAACCAATAGCCAACAATTACATGGATTACATGACTGAAATATTAGCATCCTAACCTGTTCCCTTGTTTTCATGTATTCCTTTCCTTGTTCAGTCCTTGCACTATAATTTCCTTGATCACAAGTCACAGCAACTAGAGATTTTTTTTTCCATATTGGAGCATTTTTTAATATGACTTTTAGGCTCAATCATTTTTTGCAGAGTGAGAAGGAGTAGAGAAACGATGTTAAAAATATGATACCAACATTCGTGAAAATGTTCCATTGTTCTAGAATATTATTTTCAATTGTAAGAGAAAAAAACAAAAGGATAAAAGATTGTATATGAAAGTAGGAAAATATTGGACCACGTGCAGAAAAAAAAGAGTAAGCTCTCATGTTAATACACAAGTAAAAGAAAAAAAATTTTCTACAGTATAATTATAATTATTTTGGAAACTATTGCCCTAAACATACCCAAATAGTCAGATATCAAAGTAAATATATTTTATGCTGTTTAAAATAAAAGCGTACTTCTAGTTTAATTCATACACCAATGAAATAACATAGAAAATTGCAAAAAGGGGGGGAATTGTATGTAGCATTTTACAATTTCCTATTTCTAGAACATATGTCCTAGACCCTTAACTCTTATACAATGCAGGTTTTCCATTTCTCTCTTTAAATTAAACCCTTGGGATTACTCAAGCATGACTGATACACTTAGATATTATCAGATATTCAATACACACTATGTGCCTTTGATTTCCTTGACAAGTGACAACAAGGCCATATTGAGTTAAGTGCAGACACTATCACTAAATGAATATTTGCAGTTCCCCCCTGTGGTTATTATCATACTAGAACAGAACTCTTACTCAATATCCTGTCTGTGAAGCAGCCCCTACAAGATGGTTACAAAGAAAGGCAAAACCACCCATAATGCAATTGGATGGATATGTAATTCTATACCCGTGAGGGAAAAACTCTTCATGCTGGCCCCAGGTGGTGAGCTACTTACACTCTTCACATTCCTATGAGGACTGGTCTCTTCAAAGGATACGTTTTTACAGGACTTTTTTTATTCCAAAATTACTTTCAGTTCAGTCGTTCAGTTGTGTTTGACTGTTTGCGACCCCCTGGACTGCAGCATGACAGGCTTCCCTGTCCGTCACGAACTCCTCAAGCTTGTTCAAACCTATGTCCATCCAGTGGTGATGCCATTCAACCATCTCATGCTCTGCTGTCCCCTTCTCCTCCTGTCTTGTGTCTTTCCCAAAATCAGGGTCTTTTCAAATGAGTCCGTCCTTCACATCAGGTAGCCAAAGTATTGGAGTTTCAGCTTCAGCATCAGTCCTTCCAGTGAATATTTAGGACTGGTTTCCTTTAGAATTGACTGGTTGAATCTCCTTGCAGTCCAAGGGACTTTCAAGAGTCTTCTCCAACACCACAGTTAAAAAGCATCATTTCTTAATCCTGTGGTGGCTCGGACGGTAAGGTGTCTGCCTGCAGTGCCAGAGACCAGGGTTCTATCCCTGGGTTGGTAAGATCCCCTGGAGAAGGAAATGGCAACCCACTCTAGGACTCTTGCCTGGAAAATTACATGGACTGAGGAGCCTGATAGGCTACAGTCCATGGGGTCGCAAAGATTCGGACACGACTGAGCGACTTCAGTTTCACTTTCTTTCAGCTTGCTTTAAAGTCCGACTCTCACATCCATACATGACTACTGGAAAAACCAGAGCTCTGACTAGATGGACATTTGTCAGCAAAGTAATGTCTCTGCTTTTTAATATGCTCTCTAGGTTGGTCATAACTTTTCTTCCGAGGAGCAAGCATCTTTTAATTTCATGACTGCAGTCACCATTATCAGTGATTTTGGAACCCAAGAAAATAAAGTCTGTCACTGTTTCCCCATCTGTTTGCCATGAAGTGATGGAACTGGATGCCATGATCTTCATTTTTTGAATGTTGAGTTTTAAGCCAGCTTTTTCAGTCTCCTCTTTCACTTTCAAGAGGCTCTTTAGTTCTTCACTTTGTGCCATAAGGGTGGTGTCATCTGCGTGTCTGTAGTTATTGATATTTCTCCCAGCGATCTTGATTCCAGCTGGTGCTTCATCCAGCCTTGCATTTCACATGATGTACTCTGCATATAAATTAAATAAGCGGGGTAACAATATACAGCCTTGACTTACTCCTTTCCCAATTTGGAACCAGTCTGNGACTCTCACATCCATACATGACTACTGGAAAAACCAGAGCTCTGACTAGATGGACATTTGTCAGCAAAGTAATGTCTCTGCTTTTTAATATGCTCTCTAGGTTGGTCATAACTTTTCTTCCGAGGAGCAAGCATCTTTTAATTTCATGACTGCAGTCACCATTATCAGTGATTTTGGAACCCAAGAAAATAAAGTCTGTCACTGTTTCCCCATCTGTTTGCCATGAAGTGATGGAACTGGATGCCATGATCTTCATTTTTTGAATGTTGAGTTTTAAGCCAGCTTTTTCAGTCTCCTCTTTCACTTTCAAGAGGCTCTTTAGTTCTTCACTTTGTGCCATAAGGGTGGTGTCATCTGCGTGTCTGTAGTTATTGATATTTCTCCCAGCGATCTTGATTCCAGCTGGTGCTTCATCCAGCCTTGCATTTCACATGATGTACTCTGCATATAAATTAAATAAGCGGGGTAACAATATACAGCCTTGACTTACTCCTTTCCCAATTTGGAACCAGTCTGCTGTTCCATGTCTAGTTTAACTGTTGCTTCTTTACCTGCATACAGATTTCTCAGGAGGCAGGTCAGGTGGTCTGATTGTCCCATCTTTTGAAGAATTTTCCAGAGTTTGTCGCAAAGAGTCAGACACGACTGAGCGACTGGACTGAACTGAACTGTTGTGATCTACACAGTCAAAGGCTTTGGCATAGTCAATAAAGTAGAAATAAATGTTTTTCTGGACTCTCTTCCAGAACTGCCAGAACTTAACACAGAACTGGGGAAACAGACTCTTAGAGGGCATAAACAAAACCTTGTGTGCACCAGGATCCAGGAGAAAGGAGCAGTGATCCCACAAGAAACTGACCCAGACTTGCCCATGAGTGTCTAGGAGTCTCTGGCAGAGGCGTGGTTTGGCAGTGGCCTGCTGCAGTGTCAGGAGCACTGAGTATGGCAGTGTGTGCATAGGACCTTTTGAAGAAGGTGCCCATTTTCTTCATTACCTCTACCATAGTTTGGTCTCAGTTCAAGCAACAGGGAGGGAACACAGCCCTGCTGATCCGTAGAAAATTGGATTAAAGATTTATGGAGCATGGCCCTACCCATCAAAACAAGACCCAGTTTCCCCCAGTCAGTCTCTCCCATCAGGAAGCTTCCATAAGCCTCTTATCCTTATCCCTCAGAGGGCAGACAGAATGATATCCACAGTCACAGAAAACTAATCAAACTGATCACATGGGCCACAGCCTTGTCTAACTCAGTGAAACTATGAACTATGCTATGTAGGGCCACCCAAAATGGAAGGGTCATAGTGGAGAGTTCTGACAAAATGTGGTCCACTAGAGAAGGCAATGGCAGAAAATTGGATTAAAGATTTACTGAGCATGGCCCCGCCCATCAGAATAAGACCCAGTTTCCCCCACAGTCTGTCTCTCCCATCAGGAAGCTTCCATAAGCCTCTTATCCTTATCTGTGTCAGAGGGCAGACAGAATGAAAATCACAATCACGGAAAACTAATCAAACTGATCCCATGGACCATAGCTTTGTTTAAAATTACTTTAAATCATCAGAAATAAGTTTTTTTTTTAATTAGAGGACTAAATTTTATTTTAAAAAAGACAAATCATATGTTCAAAAGAAGTATTACAAAGTTCGTAGTAGGCACATAGTTTAACACAAGCTACTTATAACTACATTATAAAATAAAAACTGTAACAAAAAGGGGGGGAGGGGATTATCTCAAAGAATATTTAAAGAATATTCTCTTTGAAAACTGAGTAATTTCTTCAGCTTCGATCAACCTAAGCTACTTTTTTTTTTCTCTTTCCCTTAGAAAACTCCCCCTCCACCCCAATAGCTACATGGAGATATGTCCACAGCTGCTTTTCTTCTGTCTGCCCAGGGCACCAGGCATATCTACTATCACATGTGCTTGAGTAGCTGCCAGCCATCTTCTCCTTTGAAAAGGTCTGCATAGGGAAAAAAGCCCTACCAGAGGCAAATTACTGTCTAGCCCTGTTGAGATTCAGGGCAAGCAAGACAGGAGTTGTGCTGTAAAACAGAGAGAAGAAAATAATCAAGAAATTCATTTTCAACCCTATGGTTATGTCTCAAAACTGCAAGCAATGATTTAGAACAAGAGGACTTAGTTAAGAATATGAATGGGAAAAAACTGAAGGCTGGGCACAGGAGTGTCAGCGGGGGAAGAGGGAGTGAAGAGGAAAATGCTCTAAATTTCTAAAGAAACCATTAGAAGGAAGAGAAATTAGATGAATTATGATCAACCACTTTAACTTAATTTCCAAGAATGAAAAATTAAGGTAACAGTAGATTGACAGCCACAGAGTATCAGATTTAAAAGATTCTGTAGGGAATAAAAGAAGGGTGATTTCATTAAAATATTGACTTTAAATATTAAAGCAAGTTATGAACATTAAAATACACTATTGTTAGGAATAATTCTAGATTAAAGCCTTCAATTTTACTTTAGGGTTTTATTTGGAAGCATTTGGATTACTGTCTCAAGACCAGCAAAACTGGATTATCATTACTCAGTCTTTGAAAGGAGAGGATTTTGTTTCCATTCATCAATCTGTAACATAATTCTCTCAGTATCTTCCATTAAGCTGATTTAAACTTTTTCTCAATGTGAAAAGATCCCGGAGACTCTGATGCTTTTACTAGAGAATAGATTTGTTGGGAATTTTTTTTACATATTACTCATAGTAAGTTCCAAAGTTGAGAAAATGTTGGTCATTTCAGTACAAGGGACCATGACAGTGCTGCATTGGAATGAAAGTCTTTGAATCATATACTTACATGATGGTCTTTCATTTTTAGATCTGGTCACTTGAGTTTTATTTTTACATGGTGCCTAGCAAAAGTACACATCCTTTTATTTCCCATGATTACAAGCAGCAACAGATTACAATAAGGGGTTATAAAATTTTCATTAATTTAATGAACTATAGCCCACGGGGCTCTACTGTGTATGGGATTTTTTCAGGCAGGAATACTGGACTAGATTGCCATTTCCTCCTCCAGGGGATCTTCCCCACCCAGAGATCAAACCTGCTGTCTTCTGCCTCTCTTTCTATACTGCTGAGTCACCTGGGAAGCCCTTTATACTTCCATTTAGTCAAAAGACATGCTCTGTGATTGGTTAAATTTAGATATTATTACACTTCTTATTGCACTTTTTATACTATTTAGATATTATTGCACTTCCCTGGTGGCTCAGACGGTAAAAGCATCTGTCTACAATGCAAGAGACCCGGGTTCCATTCCTGGGTTGGGAAGATGTCCTGGAGAAGGAAATGGCAACCCACTCCAGTGTTCTTGCCTGGAAAACCCCATGGACAGAGGTGCCTGGTTATGGTCTACAGACTACAGTCTATGGGGTCGCAAAGAGTGGGACACGACTGAGCGACTTCACTTTCACACTTCTTACGCTATACAGTGTACATTCTGTTTTACAAACGTTTCTTTTTTTACAGTGTTACTAAGGTATAGTGGGGCTTCCCTGGTGGCTCAGTAAGTAGAGATTTCGCCTGCAATGCAGGAGACATGGGTTCAATCCCTGAGTCAAAAAGATCCCCTGGAGAAGAGAGTGGCAACCCACTCCAATATTCGTGCCTGGAGGATTCCATGGGCAGAGGAGCCTGGCAGGCTACAAAGTCCGTGGAGTTGCAAAGAGTCAGACACTATTAAGTGACTAACACTTTCACTTTCCGTTCAAGGTAGAGTGCTACTGGTTTTATATGAAAACACTTAGATTCGAAGAACTTACATGTTTTTATGGAAATATCAGTAGGTGGTAATTTCTAATTCCAAGCCCAAATCCTCTAATTTTCAACAGTGTAATTTCTGTTAGGCTGTGTATCTCACCAGAAGAGGGCTTACTTTGTGGCTGGTTCCCAGCTTGCTCTTAGTAGAGAGTATACAACTTCACTGAATGCCTGAGCCTGGTTATCAATACAAGAAATCCTAGCATCTACATAGCAAATTAATATACATATAGAATATCTCTGAAATACCAGGTACTGTATTTGATGACTCAGAGATTTTGTCTTTAATGCTTACAATAATTTTAAAAGATAGTTGATAATATCTCTACTTTTAGATAAGAAAATTGAGAGTCACAGAGAGTAACTAACATGTCTGAGGGTCACAGGTTGACAGAATTCATACCCATGTCTATTTAGTTTTATGCTTCTTCCAGAATCTCCTGCATATTTAAGAGACAGAACACCTCTTTATTTTTATGTGACTCTTTTGTAAAGTCTTTTTATTTGCACTCCTTCCCCCAAGGACCTATCAATTGGCTTATATATTTAACTTGCCTAGCCTTTGACTGTGTGGGTTATATCAAACTGTGGAAAATTCTTCAAAAGATAGGAATACCAGATCACCTGAATTACCTCCTGAGAAATCTGTATGCAGGTCAAGAAGCAACAGTTAGAATTGGACATGGAACAACAGACTGGTTCCAAATTAGGAAAGGAGTAAGTCAAGGTTATATATTGTCACCTGCTTATTTAACTTATATGCAGAGTACATCATGCAAAATGCAAGGCTGGATGAAGCACAAGCTGGAATCAAGATTGCTGGGAGAAATATCAACTACACCACCCTTATGGCAGAAAGTGAAGAAGAACTAAAGAGCCTCTTGATGAAAGGGAAAGAGGAGAGTGAAAAAGCTGACTTAAAACTCAACATTGAAAAAACAAAAATCATGGCATCCAGTCCCATCACTTCATGGCAAATAGATGGGGAAACAGTGACAGACTTTATTTTCTTGGGTTCCAAAATCACTGATAATGGTGACTGCAGTCATGAAATTAAAAGACGCTTGCTCCTCAGAAGAAAAGCTTTGACCAACCTAGATAGCAAATTAAAAAGCAGAGACATTACTTTGCTGACAAATGTCCATCTAGTCAGAGCTCTGGTTTTTCCAGTAGTCATGTATGGATGTGAGAGTCTGACTTTAAAGAAAGCTGAGTGCTGAAGAATTGATGCTTTTGAACTGTGGTATTGAAGAAGATTCTTGAGAGTTCCTTGAACTTCAAGGAGACCCAGTCAATTCTAAAGGAAATCAGTCCTGAATATTCATTGGAAGGACATGCTGGAGCTGAAACTCCAATACTTGCTACCTGATGAGAAGGACTGATTCCTTAGAAAAGACCCAGATGCTGGGAAAGACTGAAGGTTGGAGGAAAAGGAGACAGTAGAGGATGAGATGGTTGGATAGCATCACTGACTTGATGGACATGAGTTTGGGTAAGCTCTGGGAGTTGGTGATTGACAGGGAAGGTGGGAGTGCTGCAGCAGTCCGTAGGGTCTCAAAGAATTGGACAGGACTGAATGGACTGAACTGAACTGATCTTACTAATCTGTTGTTTGTATGTATATAGACGCCCACTGTCTAGAAGACAAACATAAAACCTCTAGCAAACATAAACATTATTACAGGAGGTTTTTTTTGTTTTGTTTTGTTTTGTTTTGTTTTTTAAATAAGCATTGTGCAAAGAAGAGATTAATAATAGCTAAAGCATTCTAGAATTGAGGCTGAGGCAAAAGATAAAACATGTTTGGGAAAGATCTATTAACCTTTTATCTAAGGGCCCACCTTTATGTATAGTTTTATTATCAAAATAAATTGCTTCTTTGCAATAACATCTGGGTCTCTTGACAATAGTCTGATAATAGAAACCTACCTCTAGCATGTTTTTGACCCTAACCTGAAACCCCTCAGAGCCCCCCTCCCTCACTGAACACTTTGTAAATAGGACATGGAAGCAGGGTAGAGGGAAAACACAGTTCTACCCCTGTGTTCTGAACACAAACTCATGCATTCTCACTGTATCCCCACCCTCTCTACTAGGGAAGATTCTTACTTGGGAAATCCCGTGGACAGAGGAGCCTAGTGGGCTACAGTCCATGAGGTCACCAAAGAGTTGGACATGACTCAGTGACTAAACAACAAATAGCAACAAAGTTAAAAATAATGTAGAATGCTCTTCTTATGAACTAGGAAGCAAATTTGAGCTTGGGCATGAAAGTATATTGGTCTTGATCATAATACAAATATTCCCACTGTGTGGTTCATAGTTCAGTGATCATTTGTTTCCTGAGGTCATCGTATGCCAGAAATAGTTTTCTTTCTACTTTCTAAATTTCTATAGCACTTCATAATTTTACTATAAAATATATCAAGCCCTACTCTCATGATTGATTTCTGTGTCCTTCTCTGTTCATTCTCAGCCATTACATTAATGTTCTCTTTGGCAGGAGCTCCCCTGCTACCCTGTATGGTTTAGTTGGGACAATGACTTCAGGCTGTGTAGGATGCACCACTCTTAGGGACATTCATTTAATATCTGAATCCAGTTACAAGCAATTCTAGCATTTTAACATCTTGGCAGGTGGTTAACTGCTATTACTCCTGAGTCTGCTATACTCCAACTGTTACTGAGTCCAAGCTTGCTCTGCTCGCTGCACAACAGGCCAATAAATCTGAGAGATGTTGAGACAAGGACTACCGAGAGGATGGCAGATTAATGTCTTGAAATAACCATCTTATAGGGGTGTGGATGCCAGTTTCTTTACAGCAAAGATGGAGGGAGGCGGGGAAACAAAGTAACATGTGCATTAATCTTGCAAATGTTTCCTAGAATGGCAAGCCTAGGGAAGGAATGTGTTAATTTCTTCCCTCCTGTAGCCATCCACAGGTGGACAGGATCCTGAACAAAGAAACTTTGGTTTAATATTCAGGTAGAGGGGCAAGGTTCCCTGAGGCAGGTCAGTATGTATGATTATAATAACAAAAGCAACAAAAAGCAAGTCTAAGAAATGGATCCGACATGGACTCAGAACTGATTCTTCCTTGCAGCACAACATTGTTGAAAAATGTCTCTCTTTAGTTCTGTGTAAGAAATTATATGAAAGAGATGAAGAGGAATACAATACCATCTTTTTCTTCCTTCCTAAGATCAGATGAATATATTAGTGAATTAAACATTTTGCAAACAAGAAAAGGCTTTATCTGGTTCAGGTTAAGTGACTAGACTCAAAACTAAATTCCTCCAGCTTTTTGTCTAGGATTATATCCTGGATTATTTAGGTCAAAAGCAGCATAATATGGACTGACGAAAAGGCTATGGAGAAAAATCTGGGCTGTGCTTTTTGACTCACACAAGAGGAGCGTTACCAAGGAAACTCCATAGCTACCACAGAGATAAGTGGCTCAGGTAAAAAGGTAGGGAGAAAGCTGATCAGTCAACAGCAAGCAGAGGACAATACTGTTAATGGACTTTTGGTTTGTTGGTTTTGATCTTGCTTTGCCTGCCACTTATCACCCATAACTATATGTGTGAAACAATGGTTGTGCAGTTAGTGTTCTAATCAGTTATACTATCTCCACTGAAGCCTTCATCACAAATATAGTGAAACTCTGAGCTTTTTAGTTCAGACTGTTGTGCTATGAGTTACTGATTTGAGACATGTCACAAGAATATTTGGGGTCGAATTAGATGCAGATTTAATTGAAAAGCTACAGGAAGTTAGCTGAGTAAGAAAAATATCTTATCAAAGAATGTGTATGCATGCTCAGTCCATTAAGTCATGTCTGGCTCTTTCCAGCCCCATGGACTATAGCCCACCAGGTTCTTCTGTCCATGGGATTTCCCAGGTAAGAATACTGGAGTGGGTTGCCATTTCCTTCTCTAGGGGATCTTTCTGATCCAGGGATTGAACCCATGTCTCCTACATTGGTAGGTGGATTATTTACCACGGTAACACCAAGGAAGCCCCTAGCAAAGGGTACATCCACTTTATTATGATAAATTGTTTGATTTTACTACTTCCTACATCACAGTTTTTATGTAATTAAATGAACTCATCGAAGGTTTTTAAAATCTAAGTTGATTAGCTTGTTTTTCCAGCTCAACACTACTAAAGTAATACCCATTTTTTAAAAAGCAGAATGGCCCCGTTTAACATGTTCCATTATTATTGATCTATGGAAGAAGATATTAAAGCAGAGAACATAGGAGCAGATGCTGGGATGTGGTTTTGGTAATGTGTGGAAGTTATTTTTCTGATTGTTTTCATTTTCTCTGTTCAGTTCAGTCACTCAGTCGTGTTCAACACTTTGCAACCCCATGGACTGCAGCATGCCAGGCCTCCCTGTCCATCACCAACTCTCAGAATTTACTCAAACTCATCCATTGAGTTGATGATGCCATCCAACCATCTTATGCTCTGTCATCCCCTTCTCCTCCTGTCTTCAATCTTTCCCATCATCAGGGTCTTTTCAAATGAGTCAGCCCTTAGCGTCAGGTAGCCAAAATATTGTAGTTTTAGCCTCAACATCCAATGAATATTCAGGACTGATTTCCTTTAGAGTTGACTGGTTGGATCTCCTTGCAGTCCAAGGGACTCTCAAGAGTCTTCTCCAACACCACAGTTCAAAAGCATCAATTCTTCGGCGCTCAGCTTTCTTCACAGTCCAACTTTCACATCCATACATGACCACAGGAAAAACCATAGCCTTGACTAGGCGGACCTTAGTCGGCAAAGTAATGTCTCTGCTTTTGAATATACTATCCAGGTTGGTCATAACTTTTCTTCCAAGGAGTAAGCGTCTTTTAATTTCATGGCTGCAGTCACCATCTGCAGTGATTTTGGAGCCCAAAAAAATAAAGTCTGACACTGTTTCCACTGTTTCCCCATCTATTTCCCATGAAGTGATGGGACCGGATGCCATGATCTTCGTTTTCTGAATGTTGAGCTTTAAGCCAACTTTTTCGCTCTCCTCCTTCACTTTCATCAAGAGGCTTTTTAGCTCCTCCTCACTTTCTGCCATAAGGGTGGTGTCATCAGCATATCTGAGGTTATTGATATTTCTCCCGGCAATCTTGATTCCAGCTTGTGTTTCTTCCAGTCCAGCGTTTCTCATGATGTACTCTGCATATAAGTTAAATAAGCAGGGAGACAATATACAGCCTTGACGTACTCCTTTTCCTATTTGGAACCAGTCTGTTGGTCCATGTGCAGTTCTAACTGTTGCTTCCTGACCTGCATACAGATTTCTCAAGAGGCAGGTTAGGTGGTCTGGGATTCCCATCTCTTTCAGAATTTTCCACATTTTGTGGTGATCCACACAGTCAAAGGCTTTGGCATAGTCAATAAAGCAGAAGTAGATGTTTTTCTGGAACTCTTGCTTTTTCCATGATCCAGCGGATGTTGGCAATTTGATCTCTGGTTCCTCTGCCTTTTCTAAATCCAGCTTGAACATCTAGAAGTTCATGGTTCATGTATTGTTGAAGCCTGGCTTGGAGAATTTTGAGCATTACTTTACTAGCATGTGAGATGAGTGCAATTGTGCGGTAGTTTGAGCATTCCCCAAAGAAAGGCAATGCTCCAGCATTGCTCCAGTGCTGCACAGCTGCCGCTAATTTTCTCTGTAGGATACAAAATAATTAATATCTTAGTTTGAGGCTGGTGGGGAAGTATTGGGAATTAAGAAATGATGAAATCTTTGTCTTTGGAAGTATAGTATAATTGTATGAAAGCACGAAGGGCCAGAGTATTTGAGGTTAATAGTCTTCTATTATAGCTGGAATCATGAATCATGTGTCTCCCGCCAGCCATGTTCAATTACAAGTGTTCAGGGGTTCATAAATTGGGTGTAATAAGCCAGGTAAATTTGACCATGTCAGAAAGGTGCAAAGAAACTCAGGGCATATGTAAGGGAGTGTTTGTGTTGACTGACCTTAGAAATTAAGATGGGTAAGGAAGGCAGATAGAAATTGAAAAAGCAGGGTAGTGAGATGATGGTGGGGTCTGTTTTAACATTATAGAAATTAGAGCTATCAAGTTAGAGAAAATTATTTTGCTTTATGAATCAGAGTATTCATTCTTGATGTAATCATCAAAATTATACCTCACTTGATGTGATTGTATTCTATAAGACAGAGTAAGAACTTCTCATGCCAAGCATTATTTATTATAAATCAATTTAAAATATATGTGTATTTATTTATATATTATTAGGTGCACTATTACTAATTTGTCTTAAATTTAGTGACCATCACAAACCAACTTGCCAACTATATTCTTATATTTTAATCATTTGCCATCATGTTTTCCATTTTTAAATTTCATTTGTGACCATTTCTAAGGTTTTAAATATGGCCACATTAATATTATTGTATATGTATATATACTATAATATATGAGGTAAAATTTTAAAATTATATACATATAGTGTCCATTATTTGTGTATAATCAAAACATCTCTGTAGTTGGATATAGCCATACAAGTCAGGGATACCAACCGCCTCATCCACGGGACTGTATTTGAGTTGTAAGGTATAATTATACCTAAATGTAAATCAATCTATTTATCCATCTATCTCTATATTTACATTTCATCCTTATATCTTAGATGCCCAAGATTTCTTTCATTTCTTATTCATTTTTCTTATAGCAGGTGGAAGGAATCACTCTAGTGACATTCATATCAGCCAATTTTCCCCTCTTATTCAGTTCTAATAACGGTCAAAGGAAAAGAATCAATAGCTTAACTTGGTGTTTTCCATCGTTGGATATATGACAGAATCTCTTGGTAAGCTTTTATAAATGACTGACACCTGGACTCTGTCTCAGACCAAATCAAAATATATGCAGTGGGGTGGGGTAAAGATCTGGACTAGCGTTTTCCACTTATACGAATCAAATCCAGTCTTAATAGCTGCTAAGTCACTTCAGTTGTGTCCAACTCTGTGTGACCCCATAGATGGCAGCCCACCAGGCTCCCCCGTCCCTGGGATTCTTCAGGCAAGAACACTGGATTGGGTTGCCATTTCCTTCTCCAGTGCATGAAAGTGAAAAGTGAAAGGGGAGTCGCTCGGTCATGTCTGACTCTTCGCGACCCCATGGACCGCAGCCTACTAGGCTCCTCTGTCCATGGGATTTTCCAGGCAAGAGTACTGGAGTGGGGTGCCATTGCCTTCTCTGAGTCTTAATAGGCTGCTCATCTATTTCACTTGTAGGGATACCATGATCCCCTAGTCAATACAAAGGTCTCTGTGGATCAGACTATTCTAATTAATGTCTTAACTCCATGTCAGCCAATTAACTATGTTCACCATGTCCTTGACAATTAAGTGCTACCACCTAGCTTCTGAAACCCTCCAGGATTTTAATGGTATTTAGAAATGGCAACCCACTCCAGTGTTCTTGCCTGGAGAATCCCAGGGACAGGGGAGCCTGGTGGGCTGTCGTCTATGGGGTTGCACAGAGTCAGACATGACTGAAGCGACTTAGCAGCAGCAGCAGAAATTGATTGTAGCACTTTCCTCTATAAACAGCATACAAAGAAGAGGCACAGTAGAGCTCCTTCAAAATGGAGGTGAGGGGCTCCCTTCATATTTTTCTCACAAGCTTGGTTAAGACATTGTTTTTTAGACTCTAGGGAGCATAGTTAAGGTTTGGGGTGAGTAAGAATGTCTTACATATTAAGTTCACTTTACCATTCCAGTCACACTAAGCCTTTGGTTAACTGCCTTTACAGTTTAATAAGGAAGATACAGAGGTTGAGTTTTATTTGATATAGACTGTCTTTTGTTCATATTTTAGTCAACCAACCAAACAGACCATTCTGAACCATTGAAATTGATACATTCGATCTGGAATCAGCACGTCAGTAAATTCACCCTAATCAAACATTATTTTATATTCTACCCTAATCTCACACATATTCCTATGCTTCTATTAAATATAAATGGTAGAATCATGCAACTCTTCTTTTTTCATTGCACTAATCTCATTGATCAAATTTTGTATCTCATCTTTTGGTGCCTAATAAGATTTGTTGTTGTTCAGTCCCTAAGTTGTGTTAACTCTTTGCAACCCCATGGACTGCAGCATGCCAGGCTTCCCTGTCCTTCATCATCTCCCAGAGCTTGCTCAAATTCATGCCCATTGAGTCAGTGATGCCATCTAACCATCTCATCCTCTGTTGTTCCCTTCTCCTCCTGCCTTCAATCTGTCCCAGCATCAGGGTGTTTTTCAATCAGCCAGCTCTTCACATCAGGTGGCCAGAGTATCAGAGCTTCAGTTTTAGCATCAGCCCTTCCAATGAATATTCAAGGCTGATTTCCTTTAGGGTTGATGTCCAATGGACTCTCAAAGAGTCTTTTCCAGCACCACAACTGAAAAGCATCAATGAATCTGGAGTTTGATTATAATGTCTCGAAGTAAGAAGCAAGAATTAGTGGTAGCTGTAAGGAACATAAGCACCTCTGGCAAGAAACTACTTCTGGGATAGACCTTACATATTCTTCAGGTCAGGAAAACTAATCTCTTCTGCAGTGTTCAAAGGGCCATTTCTGCTGGCTAAGTGGTCACCATAGAATTTATGGTTTCAGGGTCCTTAGCTTCAGTGGAGGAGAAGGCAATGGCACCCCACAGCAGTACTCTTGCTTGGAAAATCCCATGGATGGAGGAGCCTGGTGGGCAACAGTCCATGGGGTTGCTAAGAGTTGGAAACGACTGAGTGACTTCACTTTCACTTTTTACTTTCATGCATTGGAGAAGGAAATGGCAACCCAATTCAGTGTTCTTGCCTTGAGAATCCCAGGGATGAGGGAGCTTGGTGGGCTGCCGTGTATGGGGTCGCATAGATTTGGACACGACTGAAGCGACTTAGAAGCAGCAGCAGCTTCAATGAAATTTGTACATAAGCCACTGTCCCTGTTTTCAGGGTCTTATTTCCTAAGCCATGATGATAACTTTAACAAAAAAAGCTTTGAGAGGTTGAGAATTGAATTTCTCTTGTAATTCATCCATCTATAAAGTGAGACTTTGGGTCTAGTTTTTGGAAATCTTGATGGTTACAGGAAATAAAAGGAGCCACAGAAAATTTCATTTCTCATATGTGGTCCTTATGCTAAAAACTTAAATCCTTCAGCTCCTTATTTTCTTTTATCCATGTTCTTCAGTACACGTAGAAGGAAGCAAACAACCACATTATTTTCATTTTCACTAACATCTTCTACAGCAGCAAATACTTGGTCACCTGCAGTTATGTCTTTAGATATTTAAGGGTTCTATAGATGCAATTTGTTTAATTGTTTTGCAACTGCAGCCATGGATTGCTACTATCCCTCTTTCCCTAGGAAGCAGAGTTATTATTGACTTTAATCATATCAGAGAACCAAAGGCATAACCCCGAACCAATGCCATCTTTAAAATTCTGTGCATTTGGAATCATATTTGGTCCATTCAATTAGAAAAGTAGACTGAATATAGATATAGGATAAGGAATGTGTTACAGATATTTGGCCTTATACAGAGACACGCTGTTAGGAAGAGAAGATGGGTATAAAATATAAACACTGAAGGTATAAAATTTCTTACCGGAAAGCAGTAGAGATGCTTGGGTAATCCAAATAAAAGGGGAACAAAATTTCATCCCCCAAGACTTGCCCTTCAACTCATTCAACAAAACATGAATCTAGTGAAGGACAGCAGAATGTACAACCCCAAATACACTTCTTTGGCATAAGAATTATCCTGAGCCTATTATTAAAAAAAAAAAAAAAACAGGAGACATAAGGGAAGTTCTGAAAACTACTAGTTTGCTGCTGCTGCTGCTAAGTCGCTTCAGTCGTGTCCGACTCTGTGCATCCTCATAGATGGCAGCCCACCAGGCTCCCCTGTCCCTGGGTTTCTCCAGGCAAGAACACTGGAGTGGGTTGCCATTTCCTTCTCCAATGCATGAAAGTGAAAAGTGAAAGTGAAATAAAAAACTAGTAGTTTACTCTTTCATAAAAAATATTTATAAGGGAAATCTCCATTTGCAAAGGTTTCTCCTCTGTTCCAGGAAGAGAAGGATGAGTGACCCTTTAGAAATGTATCATGGAAAATACATGGACTTAGATTTGCATGCCAAACATATCCTTGTTTTCTGTGCTTTGCTTGAAAACCTCCCGTAACTGCCCTCTCACAATGACTTTTTTAGTTTTCAGCAACTAAAGATGGTATTTCAGGTGGTGGGCTTAGACCATTTCAGAGAGTTATTCAGTTCTCCTAGATCTCTCCCGTGTATACAGGAGCTATACAAATTATGAAACTTCTGTTTATTTTTCTCCTGTTAATCTGTCTTTAATTACAGTGGTGTCTTAACCAAGAATTCAGAATAGTGAAGGGAAATCTGTTTTTCCTCTCCAACACAGGCTACTGCTGTGGGGAAATTTTGCAGATGTAACTGAAATTTTATAAAATTGACAAGGTTATTGAGGACCAGATAAATAGTCTTCAAATGAAGTGCTTTCTAATCTGTAGAAGTCCACTGAAATATTACTAGGTGTCCTCAGTTACTCGTGGTGGAGTGGGGGTGGGGAATAGAATAAGAATTTTAAGATATGTATCAAAATATTTTATCACAGTTTCTAAGCATAATAAGACAGTTATCGAGATTCCAAATATTTAATTAGCAAGTAATCAAAGCCTGAAGTAAATTTTTGTGCATCAAGTAGAATGAGGAATAAATTCCAAACAACTTTAAGATTATAAAATGATGATCCAGAATATCATGTTTCCCAGGTCTGTTTTCAAAACATTATAAAACTGAATAGATTTTGAAGTTATATCTAAATGTATCTTGAATTTTATAGCTAGAATTTTAAAATACTCAAATATTATATTTTAAAATATTAAGTTTTCCTTTAATAAAACTGAGTTACCAAATCCATAATTTTATATTACTCTAACCTAGCAAACTTTACAAGATCCAGTGCTCCCCAAACCAGTTGCCATCTTTACACTTAAAGATAAACTACAAAAATTGGATCTGTTAGGCAGTTAGAATAGGAAACAGGAGTCCAGAGTGGCAGTGGCTACAAGACAAGGAAGGGAAAACCCTGCAAAAACAGAACAAAGGAAGGTCAAAGAAAGGTCCGAGGACCTGAGTGAAGACTTCGGGTAGAACAAACAGCACTCCTGGCTAGCCCGGTTTACATAGGGCAGGCCCGGGGTGGGGGGAAAGACATATAGAAAGAGGAGCCAGAGGGCCAGCTCTCTCTCTTCTCTTCGCATCTTTGGATCGGCATGCCCTCATGCCTAGAAGATGTATTTTCCTGCTATTTTCTAAATAAAACTGAGCTGTAACACGGAGCTGTCTGAGAGCTGTGACACACCGAGGGTTTTAATGTCCGTCATTTCAAATCTTTGTTGTGACGAGACGGAACGAGGAGATTACACTCCCCTGACAGATCCATAAACAAAGCTAAAAAGTGATGGAAAACCTACTAAAGAAATTGAAAGTATAACATAAAGGAAAGAAAATAGAATATAAAGGAATTACATAGTGAATGTATAAACACATGGGGAAAATATTGAACTGTCTTGTATGAAAGGAATAAAAAGTGAGGGAATCTAATTAAAAGTTGACTCCTGAATTGTTTTTCATTTATCCACATAGAAATTTTCATGGATATGAAACAGACTGTTTCACTTCTGGCCTAAAGAGAAGTCCAAGTATGTGGATGACAGTTCCTATTTAAACATTTGGTATTTTTATTAACTGTATTTGCCTTTGATTTGATGAATGTGTTTGAATGAAGGTACACATTTGTACATTATCCTTGGCCTTAAGGAAACAAAGCTCTTTTATAATGCCCTGCTCAGGAAAGTTAATTGGATTAATTTAGATAATGCAACTGTAAGAACATTTTTGGGATGTCTATATAAATAAGTTGTTATGCCAAGAACAGATCTAGATAAAATTATGATGTGTAAAGAATGTTCTCAGTTCCTCACTTCCCTGCTCTGGTGATAATTCCTCACCAGAGCAGAAACTGTGTTCATCTATCAAAATTTGCCCTGAGGAAATTTCTGGGACATGTTTTATCTTATATGGAGATAGAATCATGTTTAAATTGTGGGTAGTAATAAACACATGAGTAAAAAGTAACAGAACCAGCATGACTATCTCTTAGAGCATCTCTTAAGAAATATGTTTTTAAATATTATCTTAATCTTTATTAAGCAAAATGAAAGATTCTTCAGTATTGAAAATTCAGACATTACCCAACAGAATGGGGTGGTTCTGTTTGTGTACTTCGTAGTTTTGAGTTTTAGAAAATATGTACCAATATTCCCTGAAGTTTTATTATACAAATAAAGGATTGTTACACATATGGTTTGGCTGAGATTAGAGGTTGGTGTTTCCTAAGTTTCTGTTGGAAAATTCAGTTTAGGAAAGATCCACATAAAATGGTCCCTATAGTTAAAAAGCACAGTAGAAGAGTGTACCCTTTAACCCGTGTCTTCCTCTATAGTCTCAGTCATTTATTGAAATAGCATTTAACATATACCTAGTACATAGAAGGCATACAGTTAACATGATTTGAATAAATGCATGCATGCTGTCTTACAGTGGGTGTGAAAAATTGCATTTACCCCAGAGTGTGAAAGTGTTAGTCACTCAGTCATGTCCACCTCTTTGTGACCCCATGGACTGCAGCCTGCCAAACTCCTCTGTCCATGGCATTCTGCAGGCAAGAATATTGGAGGGTGTTGCCATTCCCAACACAGGGATTAAACCTGGATCTCCTGCATTGCAGGCAGATTCTTTTACCCTAAAGAAGAGAGTAAAAGGAGTTTTACTGAAAACATACTTAAAGCAGAGTCATGTTTGCAGGTATGGCTTCAATGTGATCATGTAACCTCAGAATCCTTTTTGGAAAGAAATAGGTTATTTATAATTTTTAAAAAGCAGAATAATCATTTTCAGTGAGAGTATATCTCTGAAAATGTATTTTTTATACCTAGAAAATACTGATGTTCATCCTTTATTTTAAGAGAAAATTTTATTCTCCTCCCACCAAAATTCTCAAAACAAATTATTTAAATTCATGTGAATATACAAGAGATATCCATGACACTGTTGTTGTTTGGCTGCTAGTTTGTATTCAAGCCTTTTGTGATCCCCTGGACTATAGCCTGCAAGGCTCCTCTGTCCCTGGAATTTCCTAGGCAAGAATACTGGAGTGGTAGCCATTTCCTCCTTCAGGAGATCTTTCCAACCTAGGGATCAAACCTGAGTCTCCTGCACTGCAGGCAGATTCGTCACCGATGATCCACCAGGGAAGCCCACCCGTGACATATAGGACTCAAAATAATAGAGGTAGATTTTTTAAGTAAAAAGGAATTCCACAGCTATCAAATGATTAGAAATCCTTAATAAAGTAAAGCAAATACCAAAAGTAATACGCTTTTCTGCTTCTATGTCCAGTATGTTTACGTTGATTAAAGTGGTTGTAGACTCCTCTTTACAGCAATCTAAATCAAGAAAGTTTCCACCTTCATGAGCCCATATTTACAAATGGCCTCAGGTTTTCAGCCTGTGTTTATTCAAGTGAAACATGATCCCTTGCTTAACTAGATATTCATCAACTATTTAAATGTGTACATTTTGTTTGTTTTTGCTGTGAAAAGCAAATGTTTGTTTATTTTAAGATTAATGTTTATTGACGTATAGTGATGTATAGTTGATTTACAGTTTTGTGTTAGTTTCTGCTGTACAGCAAAGTGAATCAGTTATAGATATATACAAATCTCCACTCTTTTTTAGATTCTTTTCCCATATAGGTGTTTACAGAGTATTGAGTAGAGTTCCCCGTGCTATATCAGTTCACTTAAGTTCAGTCGCTCAGCCATGTCTGACTCTGTGACCCAATGAATTGCAGCACGCCAGGCCTCCCTGTCCATCATCAACTCCCGAAGCTCACCCAAACTCATGTGCATCCAGTTGGTGATGCCATCCAGCCATCTCATCCTCTGTCATCCCCTTCTCCTCCTGCCCCCAATCACTCCCAGCATCAGGGTCTTTTCCAATGAGTCAACTCTTTGCATGAGGCTGAAACTCCGAAGTATTGGAGTTTCAGCCTCAACATCAGTCCTTCCAGTGAACACCCAGGACTGGTCTCCTTCAGAATGGACTGGTTGGATCTCCTTGCAGTCCAAGGGACTCTCAAGAGTCTTCTCCAACACCACAGTTCAAAAGCATCAATTCTTCGGCGCTCAGCTTTCTTCACAGTCCAACTCTCACATCCATACATGACCACTGGAAAAACCATAGCCNCCTTCCAGTGAACACCCAGGACTGGTCTCCTTCAGAATGGACTGGTTGGATCTCCTTGCAGTCCAAGGGACTCTCAAGAGTCTTCTCCAACACCACAGTTCAAAAGCATCAATTCTTCGGCGCTCAGCTTTCTTCACAGTCCAACTCTCACATCCATACTTGGCCACTGGAAAAACCATAGCCTTGACTAGATGGACCTTTGTTGGCAAAGTAATATCTCTGATTTTTAATATGCTGTCTAGGTTGGTCATAACTTTCCTTCCAAGGAGTAAGCGTCTTTTAATTTCATGGTGCAGTCACCATCTGCAGTCATTTTGGAGCCCCCCAAAATAAAGTCTGACACTGTTTCCACTGTTTCCCCATCTATTTTGAATGAAGTGATGGGACCAGATGCCATGATCTTAGTTTTCTGATAGTAGGTCCTTGTTCATTATCAGTATTTATATAGTACTGTGTCTATATCAATTCCAATCTCCCAATTTATCCTTCTCACCCTTTCCCTCTTGTTAACCATAAGTTTGTTTTCTACATCTGTTGACTCTGTTTCTGTTTTATAAATAAGTTCATTTGTACCAATGTACACTTTTAAATGAAAAAATCTAACTTGGAAGAGAGAGATGCTTGTCATGATTTATGAGTAGTAAAATGACACCTTGACCACAAAGCAATTACATCCTCATACTGACACAATGAAAAATTACCACTAACAACAGAAAAGCAAGATTATAGTATTATTAGAAAAAAAAAGTTGACCTCAAAAATGCCAAGAGAAAAGGCATGAAAATATTCTGTTACTCTGAATAGAACCCTGGTAATACCTGAAGTATTTACATCAGCTTTCCAATAACAAGCTAAGTTGCTTATCCATGATTTTCATTAAAATACAAATTTAAAAAACATACAGAGTTTATTTGATCTAAAGAACAATAACACTGTTGGCCTTCTTTTTAAGGTGGAGTTAAAGTAGATTGGCTGAAAAGTTCATGTGAGAAGTAGAACATATTAGGTATCTTAGGAGAATAACAAAGTTCTCTGAGGATCCTAAGGAACATATAACTGCAATTACATAACTGGAATAGAAATAGAAAAATTTTTGTTGTAGTTTATTTCAGGAGGGAGCATATAAGTTTAAAGGTTATGCATCTTATTGGTAATAGTTTGACCAGTTAAGGTGGTGGAGTAAGACCATTGCAACTTAAAGCAACAGTGAAGTATGTCAAAGATTTAAGAGGGAGTCAAATAAGAGAAAAGGAAGTTTGTGTGTGTGTGTGTGTGTGTGTGTGTGTGCTCGAGTGCATGCAGTGGAAATTAAAACAGAAATATGTTTTAAAGAAAATATGAGTGGGCTGATAGGTAAGTCTGAGCTTGAGAGTAAATTCATTTCCCCCTCTCCCTTTGGAAGATCAATTCAAAAACAATGTAGAAGTGCACTAGACAAAGGAAAAAATCAGTCAGTTCAGTTCAGTTGCTCAGTCGTGTGTGACTCTTTGTGACCCCATGAATCTCAGCATGCCAGGCCTCCCTGTCCCTCACCAACTCCCGGAGTTCAGTCAGACTCATGTCCATCGAGTCAGTGATGCCATCCAGCCATCTCATCCTCTGTCGTCCCCTTCTCCTTCCCCCAATCCCTCCCAGCATCAGAGTCTTTTCCAATGAGTCAACTCTTCGCATGAGGTGGCCAAAGTACTGGAGTTTCAGCTTTAGCATCATTCCTTCCAAAGAAATCCCAGGGCTGAACTCCTTCAGAATGGACTGGTTGGATCTCCTTGCAGTCCAAAGGTCTCTCAAGAGTCTTCTCCAACACCACAGTTCAAAAGCATCAATTCTTCAGCACTCAGCCTTCTTCACAGTCCAACTCTCACATCCACACATGACCACTGGAAAAACCATAGCCTTGACTACACGGACCTTTGTTGGCAAAGTAATGTCTCTGCTTTTGAATATGCTATCTAGCTTGGTCATAACTTTTCTTCCAAGGAGTAAGCATCTTTTAATTTCATGGCTGCAGTCACCATCTACAGTGATTTTGGAGCCCCCCAAAATAAAGTCTGACACTGTTTCTACTGTTTCCCCATCTATTTCCCATGAAGTGATGGGACCAGATACCATGATCTTCGTTTTCTGAATGTTGAGCTTTAAGCCAACTTTTTCACTCTCCTCTTTCACTTTCATCAAGATACTTTTAAGCTCCTCTTCATTTTCTGCCATAAGAGTGGTGTCATCTGCATATCTGAGGTTATTGATATTTCTCCCGGCAGTCTTGATTCCAGCTTGTGTTTCTTCCAGCCCAGCATTTCTCATGATGTACACTGCATAGAAGTTAAATAAGCAGGGAGACAATATACAGCCTTGACGTACTCCTTTTCGTATTTGGAACCAGTGTGTTGTTCCATGTCCAGTTCTAACTGTTGCTTCCTGACCTGCATACAGGTTTCTCAAGAGGCAGGTCAGGTGGTCTGGTATTCCCATCTCTTTCAGAATTTTCCACAGTTTATTGTGATCCACACAGTCAAAGGCTTTGGCATAGTCAATAAAGCAGAAATAGATGCTTTTCTGGAACTCTCTTGCTTTTTCCATGATCTAGAGGATGTTGGCAATTTGATCTCTGGTTCCTCTGCCTTTTCTAAAACCAGCTTGAACATCTGGAAGTTCACGGTTCACGTATTGCTGAAGCCTGGCTTGGAGAATTTTGAGCATTATAAGGAAAAAATAGAGAACAACTAATTGGAAGCTGATGAATATTAGTTCGTGGCATCAGAAGGAATTGGGATTGGCTGTGTAAATTACTGAGAGATTTACTTCTGCAAGTTTTTAAATAATTTGATGTAGTTTGTTGGAGACAATAAGATCAAGCATAACAAGTCTTTACAAAAAGGAAGGCTGAAAAAAAATAGAGTTTATTTCCCATCCATGTATACTTCAGCTATGCATGAGGCACTGTGCAAGGACTAAACATACAGAATGTACTACGAAGCATAACACCTATATGGAGAGATAGTTAACCCTAAGCCAGTGATGTACATAAGAGAGGTATGAATGAGGTGCTGTGGAAGCACAGAAGCATACATCTATACTGGGGGGACATGGAGAGCTTTCCAGAGGAAAAGATGGCACGTTTTTTCCAGGTGAATATGGGATTGTGACTGGATGGAATTTTATGTTAAGAAGTGCTTGAATTTCTGAAATACCTGGAGTATAGTTTCCTTAATAGATGGATTGTATGATGTGAGTCAGGTGGGACACATGATGATCAAATCATCAAAACTTACATATTCAGGAGTTGGATTTTGCTGTAGTTATATTTTAAGTAGGGGACAGATATGATCAATTTTTCATTCAAAATTAAAAAAAACACTACTTTCAAAGACTGACAAATTTGAAAAGAAGTAGAGTAATAAGGAATGTATCATATCAACCTAGATCAGGAGCTGGAGATCAGATTAAGCCAGAGGAAGTATGAGGAGAGAGGTAGGAATAGATTCAAATGATGGTTATGATAATGATGATGGTACTGATGATTGTTTCTGTTGCTGCTGCCACTGATCACAGGTAACATTTCTGAGAACTTACTATTTGACATGTTCTGTGGAAAGTTCATTATATAAATCCTGTCACATAATCCTCTGGCATCCCTCAACCTATTTTTATCTTCATTTGAAATAAAAGGAGACATTAGAACACATATTTGAATAATGATTTTCTCAATATAATGACAATAATGCCTAATCATCCTGCAATTCCACTTGAAATAAGAGATTCCTGCCCCTTGTCATCTAATTTGCATCCTCACTCATGCTCTTATATGACACATTGTAATAATGGTGCCATCTCTAATATTTACATCTTTACTGGCTTTTATGTTTGAGTAGCTAGACTGATAATTATAATTCTATTGCTTCTTTCATGGGCATCAATTCTCATATTAAAAGAGAAAAAAAAAAACTGAGAATATCCCTTGAAAAGTACCTTGAGTACATATAATTTTTTACTTGTAACAAATTTATACATTAGGGTGATTTTTAGTATTTAAATTTATGATGATCAGTCGATAAAATGAGAAAGCCAATGCTTTATCAGGTAATCTTTCCATTATGCTAAAAAGTTAGACTGATAATGATTCAGAACTTGCACAGGAAAACCAATAATTCTAAGGTTTTACTTGAATGGCTCCTTGCATTATCAGGAACACCTTTTTGACACTGTAGATGAAGACTGTGCATCCAGGCAAGCTTGATAATGACATTCTGTCACCATATAGCACACAGAGTGAAGCCCCTGGGGGGAAAAAGAATGTCTTAAACTAAATGGACAGCTAAATGAGATATTTGAAGGCACAGCCAGTGAAATGTGTTATGGGAACAAGGTCTATACAAATTTGTTTGAGGCCTCTGGTTCATTGATCTGTTTATGGAGATGTCATAGGTTGATATTTCCTTTATTGCTGTTGCCAAGAATGGATTGACGACATATTGAACACATCTTATTTGGTGAGAGTTCCCAGAGGGAGTAGGAGAATGAGCAAGCTCCATCAATAACATTGGAGAGTACCCTGCTTGATTAAAAAAAAAAATTAATTGTATAGTAATTGCTTCTCCAGTGTTTATATTACAGCCAATTCTGAATGTCAGTAATTTACCCTGAAGAAGCAAGCAAAACCACACATTGCCATGACTGTCCATCTTATTTATGTGTAATTTAGCTGTGTCTAAACAAAGGAAGTAAATGAATTAAGCAATTAAAGAGGGAATTTATTTCCACCAGCCACACTAGATCACCATTTTATCAGTTTTCTCAGTAGTGACATGGACTCTCCACTTCTGTTTCCTATGAATATAGGTGAAAACACAAATTAAAACTGAAGCACATATTTATACAATTTGTAATCATGAGTTTGAGCAGAAAGCTGATGAAGATGGTGGCTCACTGGGAAAGAACCTGCCTGCCAATGCAAGAGACATAAGTTTGATCCCTGGGTTGGGAAGATACCCTGGAGTAGGAAATGGCAACCCACTCCAGTATTCTTGGCTGGGAAATCCCATGGACAAGAGGAGCCTGTTGGTCTACACTTCATGGGATTGCAAAGTCAGACACAACTTAGCAACTAAACAACAACAAGGCAATGATATCAACACTCCTAGAGGAGAATAAGAACAGTTCAATATAAATACATCTCTTTTAAATGAGAAGCTGGGAGAAAACTGATATTTTCAATAGGATTTTCACATTTAAGTATTCGGATGTCTATTTACCAAGATCCCACAGAAACACAGAAAAATCAAGTTAATTATAAAACCCATAAAAGCAAGTCTAAAATGAAAAAAATTTAAGTCAGTAGGAAAGCTGCAAATACATTTAAATATATTACAATAGTCATATCCTTGACTAGTTAGTAAAAGAAAATACTATATTTACCACATCGTATGTATTTCAATGTAGTAGGAAATTATTAATGACACAACAGATGAAAATTTCAGTGATTCAGATTTTCTTCAATATATCTCCTTATAATTTAAACATCACAATGGTACACCTTTGGCCAGGTGGCTAAAAATTGTAATGATGTGCAGTTTATAGCTGGAAATTACAGAAAATCATAACATAAAAATTTAGAATTATTTTAAAAATTATAATTTCTACTGCAGATTTCAGTGACATACATTGATGATGAAAATGGACTGCTTACAATTACTAAAAGTACAACAGTGTGTATACACCTGTCATTCTATCTTATTTCACCTTCTGGATCTCTGTTCTCTTTACTGTTGGACAAATTAAACTATTTGAAAAAGAGGCTTTTAAAAATATTTTATCCTTTGAAGTCAAGTGTTATTCACTCAGTCATGTCTGACTCTTTGAAAACCCATGAACTGTAGCCCGCCATGGTCCTCTGTCCACGGAATTCTCCAGGCAAGAATACAGGAGTAGGTTGCCATTCCCTTCTTCAGCAGATCTTTTTGACCCAGGGATCAAACCCAGGTCTCCTGCATTGCAGGCAGTTTCTTTACTGTCTGAGCCACAAAGGCTCCAGATTTTAACATTTATCTTTACCATTTGAGCAGAATTGTGATGATTAATTTTCTGTGTCAGCTTAACTGTGCCATGGGGTACCCACGTTGAATATTATTTCTCAGTGTGTCTGTGAGGGTGTTTCAGAAGGAAATTAGCTTTCAGATGAGTAGACTGAGTAGAGATATTGCTCTCCTCAGTATGGATGGGCATCATCCAATCATGAGGGCCTGAATAATAGAACAAAAAGTTGGAGGGGGAATGTATTCTATCTGCCTGGCTGTAGAGCTGGTACATTGGTCTTCTGTCCTTCAACTAGGACTTATACCATGAGCGATCCTGGTGCATTGGACTAGACTTTATACCATCAGTTCTGATTATTTTGGTTTTCAGGCCTTTGTACTTGGAGCTATGCTAGAACTAGAACTGTACAATTAGCTTTCCTGGGTTTTCAGCTTGCAGATGGCAGGTCATGGTATTTCTCAGCCTTAATAATTGCATTAGCCAATTCTTTACAATAAATCACACATATATATGAATTATGCAATTATAGAGGATATATATATATATATAAAGGAACATGGTGAGCTACAGTCTATGGGTTGTAAAGAGTTGGGTACACCTGAAGCAACTGAGCACACGTGTGCGTGCACACACACAAACACATAATATACATATGTATTAGAGAGAGAGTAAGAGAACCATGACTAACGCCAGGATATTTCAAAGATAGCTAATTGTTCATGCTCCTAGTAAAGAATTCTCATGTTGTAGGTTACCTGTATGGAGGCAAAAGAGGTAATTTACAGATTATCTGTTTCAGTTCAGTTCAGTTCAGTTGCTCAGTCATGTCCAACTTTTTGCGACCCCATGAATCACAGCAGGCCAGGCCTCCCTGTCCATCACCAACTCCGGGAGTTCACTCAAAGTCACGTCTATCGAGTCAGTGATGCCATCCAGCCATCTCGTCCTCGGTAGTCCCCTTCTCCTCCTGCCCCCAATCCCTCCCACCATCAGAGTCTTTTCCAATGACTCAACTCTTCGCATGAGGTGACCAAAGTACTGGAGTTCAACTTCAGCATCATTCCCTCCAAAGAAATCCTAGGGCTGATCTCCTTCAGAATGGATTGATTGGATCTCCTTGCAGTCCAAGGGACTCTCAAGAGTCTTCTCCAACACCACAGTTCAAAAGCATCAATTCTTCGGCACTCAGCTTTCTTCACAGTCCAACTCTCACATCCATACATGACCACTGGAAAAACCATAGCCTTAACTAGATGGACCTTTGTTGGCAAAGTAATTATCTGTTTATAAGCATTTTAATCCCTTTTTAGCATACTCCCCTGGTGGCTCAGATGATAAAGCATCTGCCTGCAATGCAGGAGACCCGGATTTAATCCCTGGGTTGGGAAGATCCCCTGGAGAAGGAAATGGCAGTCCACTCCAGTATTCTTGCCTGGAAAATCACATGGACAGAGGAGCCTGGTAGGCTACAGTCCATGGGGTTGCAGAGTTGGACACGACTGAGTGACTTTACTTTCACTTTTTTAGCATATCATTGGATTTATTATCTCACAAATATGAATGAGCTTAGTTATATCTGAGATTCAATTTAGTCTGCTAAATGTTTGCATCAATTCACACTGTCATTTTTGTTATGGAGAACATAGTAGGTTATGCTCACTTAACCAAAAATACCAAAATCTCAGTTTAAAACCAGGGGGAGTATACTTAGAGCTGAGTCACATTGCTGAACAGCAGAAACTAATGTTGTAACACAATTATGCTACAATTAAAAAGAAAAAAAATAGCATGTTTGTTTCTCTTCATGATATTTCTTTGGTGGTTTACTGTAGGTTTTCCTCTAGCTCACCTCACTGCAGGCCCGAGGCTAATAGAGAAGTGATCATCTAAGCCACACTTTGACAAATTACAGCACACAGGCCAAATACAGCATCCTCCTTGTTTTTGTAAATACATTTTTATTGAGATTCAGCTATACTCATCTATTTATATATTCATTTTTTCTACTTTTAACTAAGACAGCACAGGAAAACACCTGCATCAGCAACCCTAAAGCCTGCCAAGCCTAAAATATTTGCTATGTGACCCTTTTTGAAAAGATTGTTGACCCCAATCTGGTACATTTCTGTTGCTGAATGGGGAAAATGGAAAGAAATCGGGTCTGGTGAGTTCTTAACGTTTAATTCCTGAATTGAATTTTATCACATTTTATCTTTTAAGCAAGGGATCATGTGTTCTATTTACCTTGACTAATTTCAGTTTAGCAATATCTGCCCATTAATTTTATACTGTAAGGACAGCTAAACTGCAGATTAAAAAAAAATGAATCACATTATTTTTTCCTGGAATATTTCAGTCTTTAATTATCTCATGACACTGGATATTGATGAGAAGTCTGAGATCAGTCCAATTTTTTCTCCTCCACTCCCATAACCTCTCTCCCCCTTACTTTTGTATTGATTGCCTGAAAAAAAATTTTTTTCTTGAAAATACTGCACTTTAAACAGGGTGTGTCTCAGTGTGTCATTTTCCGTGAATAATCCAAACAGTTTTTTTTTTTTAATTAAGTAATACAACATGCCTTTTCAGTGTACTTTTTAAATTCTTCTTTCAGTGTAAGAAAATATTATTCTGTTGTATTGGTTCTTTTTCTAGTATTTGGTATTAACTGTGATTTTTAAGTCCTTTATGTCATTTTATTTTGGATATTTTTATTCACTTTCTCAAACTCATTACTTTTGTAATATTGTTACTTGGTTCATGATTTTGTTCCCCGAGTCTAAAATCCTCCTGTTTGTTTAGTTTTCACGTTAATCATCCATGTTTAATATCTCATTTTATTCAAAGTATGCTGTTTTTAAATTCTTTTATGGAAACACCTATAATACTAGTGGAGTTATTTTGTGTGTCTGGGTTTTGTTTGATGTCAGAATTAAATACTTCATCACTCTGATTTTAATGTCATTAGTGTATCTTATAGTGTTATGGATAGATGTCATTTTGCCTCATTTCTCCTTTCACTCATGTCATTAAAATTGTTTTATTGTAGTGGAGTTGCTTTACATTGTTGTATTAGTTCCTGCTGTAGAGCAGAGTGAATCAGCTGTAAGTGTGCATCAGTTCAGTTCAGTCGCTCAGTCCTGTCCGACTCTGTGACCCCATGGACTGCAGCATGCCAGACTTCCCTGTCCATCACCAACTCCTGGAGCTTGCTCAAACTCATGTCCATTGAGTCAGTGATGCCATCCAACCATCTCATCCTCTGTCATCCCCTTCTCCTCCTGCCCTCAGTCTTTCCGAAAATCAGGTCTTTTCCAAGGAGTCAGTTCTTCACATCAGGTGGCCAAAGTACTGGAGTTTCAGTTTCAGCATCAGTCCTTCCAATTAATATTCAGGACTGGATGGATCTCCTTGCAGTCCAAGGGACTTTCAAGAGTCTTCTCCAATACCACAGTTCAAAGCATCAGTCCTTTAGCACTCAGCTTTCTTTATTGTCCAACTCTCACATGCATACATGACTACTGAAAAAACCATAGCTTTGACTAGATGGACCTTTTTTGGTAAAGTAATCCTCTGCTTTTTAATATGCTCTCTAGGTTGGTCATAGCTTTTCTTCCGAGGAGCAAGCATCTTTTAATTTCATGGCTGCAGTCACCATCTGCAGTGATATTTGGAGCCCCAAAAAATAAAGTCTCTCACTGTTTCCATTGTTTCCCAGTCTCTTTGCCATGAAGTGATGGGACCGGATGCCATGATCTTAGTTTTGTGAATGTTGAGTTTTAAGCCAGCTTTTTCACTCTCCTCTTTCACTGTCATCAAGAGGCTTTTTAGCTCCTCTTCACTTTGTGCCATGAGGGTGGTTTCATCTGCATGTGGGCTTCCCTGGTGGCTTAGATGGAAAAGTGTCTGCAGTGCTGCCTCCCTGGCTGCAGTCTCGTTTTGCCCCAAATAATTCTTGACTGGCAGCTCTCAAATTGTACATCATTTTATAGTCAACAGTTGTGGTGACCGACGAAGCGACCCAAAGTGGACTTACTTCCTTCAACTGACTCCACGAGGAACTGGAGCTTTGGTACCAGCAGTAGCCCCTTGTACCCGTCCACCTCCTTGGGCGGGGTGGGGGCAGGAGGTACAGATGAATTTGGGATACTGTCACAATTGCACTCATCTCACATGCTAGTAAAGTAATGCTCAAAATTCTCCAAGCCAGGCTTCAGCAATACGTGAACCATGAACTCCCTGATGTTCAAGCTGGTTTTAGAAAAGGCAGGGGAACCAGAGATCAAATTGACAACATCCGCTGGATCATGGAAAAAGCAAGAGAGTTCTAGAAAAACATCTATTTCTGCTTTATGGACTATGCCAAAGCCTTTGACTGTGTGGATCACAATAAACTGTGGAAAATTCTGAAAGAGATGGGAATACCAGACCACCTGACCTGCCTCTTGAGAAACCTGTATGCAGGTCAGGAAGCAACAGTTAGAACTGGACATGGAACAACAGACTGGTTCCAAAGAGGAAAAGGAGTACATCAAGGCTGTATATTGTCATCCTGCTTATTTAAATTCTATGCAGAGTCCATCATGAGAAACACTGGACTGGAAGAAGCACAAGCTGGAATCAAGATTGCCGGGAGAAATATCAATAACCTCAGATATGCAGATGACACCACCCTTATGGCAGAAAGTGAAGAGGAACTAAAAAGCCTCTTGATGAAAGTGAAAGAGAAGAGTGAAAAAGTTGGCTTAAAGCTCAACATTCAGAAACTGCCTCTTAGAAGCTGCTAATCCTTGAATGAGGGACTTGAACTTCCTGCCCATATGGAAACAAAGGACATGAGAGGGACTGACCACTCAGAGAGGCCAGACATCCTCCACCAAGGAGGAGTAAAAAAATAAGAGGATTATTTGGCTGTAAAATTCATTTAATAATTGAATAGGAAACTGCTTTTGATTTCCCAAGAAAAAGTCACACATTAAGTAATGCAAATTACCATTCACCCGGGAGCCAAATAAGCAGAAAATATGAATCACTAGATCCTTCCCCACGCATCAGACCTCATTCTATTTCACGGGAAGAAACAAAGAAAATCAAATTCTCTGACATCTGGATTTTGCGCTAACAAGCAGACCGACAGAATGGACTGGGGAAAGGAAAGGCCCACATTTTCCCGGGCCCTATACCAGGAGCCCTCGGAACCAGCCACAGAGGATGAGCTATATCCTGAGCATTCTCCTGCCAACCTCTCGGATCCTTTGAGGGCTAATAGGAGAGACTGGCTCATGACCAGGAAGCAAGACAAATGTGAGTGCCTGGTGGGGGAAAAGCCCAGGGGCTGAAGGACAGACAGTGGGCTCAGCTCACCCAGCTGCATGGATCCAAGCTGGAGTAAAATGAGGAAAAGCTTGAGCAAATTTTACCTTCCCTGCAGCATAAAGGTGTTTATAATTTGTTCTAAGTAAAGATCTACAAGTTCGACAGATAGTTGCAAAATGATGTTCCCCACTCCCCTTTAAAAGCAGCTGTTTACACAAGCACATCTGACATGAGAGAGCTGGAGAAAGCCCCTGATTGTACGTTTGGATCCTGGTCTGATGACAACAGCTGTTACGATTTTCTGAACACTTATCCTGTGCCAGACACTAGACTAAGCTCTTACTGTGTTCACCCATTTAATCTCATGATAAGCCCATGAAGCCAGGGCAGTGCTTAAGGTCTGAATCTGTCTTCTCCAAATACTAGTGGTACAACCAAGTGACTTAATTTCCCTATACTTCAGCTACCTCATCCGTAAAATGCATATAGTAAGTATGTGCATGCATACTTAGTCGCTTCAGTCATGTCCGACTCTTTGCAACCCTATGGACTATAGCCTGCCAGTCTCTTCAGCCTATGGGATCTTCCGGGCAAGAATACCGGAGTGAATTGCCATTGCCCCCTCCAAGGTATCTTCCCAAACCAGGGGTCGAAGCAGTGTCTCCTACATGGCAGGTGGATTCTTTGCCACTAAGCCTCTGGGGAAACCCTATCATAAGTGCACCACCTTGTAATATCGATATGAAAATTTGATGAGTTCTTACATGGAGTGTCTGGAACACAGTATGCACAGTACAAGTAGTGCAGTCATTATCATCATCTGTTTTCACAAATGAGATAACTGGAGCTCAAAAGGTAAGAAGACTAAGCTACATCCTCACAGTCCATTCTACTATCAAATTCATTGTCAAGGTCCCACCCTCTCCTACATTCCCATTACAAAGCATCTGGATTACACTCTACAAAGCGCCTGCCCTTGGATGCCTCAGGAAGCAGGTTTGGGAGCAATGGTGCTGGAAACACAGCTGGCCACGGACCGCCTCTCTACAGACACCTACCCGTCTGCCCACAGGACCACCTCCTCGGCTGGAACCACCACCGCTCCTGGGGAGCTCTCCCCCGTTTTCCCTTGCCACACTGCACGCGTGTCTCAGAGGACAGAGGCACGCAACTCCGTCCAAACAGCGAGAGAGAACACAGAGACCAGGGCTCCTCAGCAGGACCACGCAGGTACACATTTATTCTAAACACGTCCCATCCTCACAGCCCCCAAAGAGGACTTAACGTTTCGTGAGTACAGTTTCTATTAGATAATTTTTCTGGTGAATGGCCGTAATCTCTTGTTACTCGCCTGGCTTGTTATTTTTTTGTTGTTGAATTGAATATTTTGAATACGTGGCAACTCTGGAAGTCAGATTTTCCTTTCTCTGCCTGTGATAGGTTGCTGTCATTTGCTCGTTTAGTGACTTTTCTAAACAATTTTTGTAATGTCTGTAGTCAGTCTTTGCCCCTGAATTCTGTGTTCCTTTATCTTACTGGACAACTACTTTTTTGGCAGAGTTACCTTAAACATCTGAAGCCAATAAAGAAATGAAGAACTTTTTTAGAGGAAAGAAAAAATACCTTCCCAGTTTTCACAAATTGGATCTGTGTCAGGGTGCTCCTTGAACACTTAGTAGGCTGCTTACAACTCTGCCTTTCGCTTCACTTCCTGCCTGCACAGGGCCTGAAGACCAGCATGACATGGAGGCCCGGATTCTTCTCAGGCCTCTTCTGAATATGTGTCTCACTCTAAGCCTGCACATGGCCTTCTCAAGTCCCAGGCACACACCATATGCTTTGAAAAGCTCTATTCCCACCCATGTCTCTTCCCCAGCCTCTCCCTTCCCAGGCTTCTTGTTCTATTACTTGTCCCAGGTATTGTCCCTTGCTCCAGGCTGCTGAGGCCAGTAGCTGCCTGTGCGTTTAAACACTTGTAGCAAAAGCCACAGAGAGGTCACCCCAGCCCTAGGAATGCCCTGAGTGAAGAGAGAGGAAGCCTTTCCACCTGTCCTGCAGGCTGACACCACAATCACGGTTTTTTGAAAATAAGTTCCTCTTCTGGCACTTGCAGTCAGCACGAGAAATCTAGGTCCCCTTCCTCAGGGCCATGGAGCACGGGGGATGGTAGGTGGGCAAACCGAAACGCCACTGCACACTCTTACCATAAAGCAGCAGTTTCTCTCTTCACCAAGCTTTCCCCTGGTTGTTTTTAAGTTTTTGACTAGATTTCAGAGTCCCCCAGGAGCTGACTCTGAGGCTTCCCTGGTAGTCTAGTGGTTAACAATCTACCAGCCGAAGCAGGGGGGGACACAGATTCCTGGTCCAGGAAGGTCCCACATGCCATGGAGCAGCTAAAGCCGGTGAACCCTCTACAGCCCTCGATCCACGACTGAAGCCCTCGAGCCTAGAGGCCATGCTCCGCAGCAAGAGAGCGGCCCCGCTCTCTGCAGCTGGAGAAAGTCCAGACAAACGTTTTTTAAAAAAAAAAAAAAAAGCTGATTCTGACAGTCTTCATCATTAATTGTTTAGGGGATAGGATGATCCCCTTGGGGCTTCCCTGGTGGCTCAGATGATAAAGAATCTGCCTGCAATGCAGAAGATCCAGGTTCCATCCCTTGGGTTGAGAAGATCCCTTGAAGGAAATGGTTACCCACTCCAGTATTCTTGCCTGGAGAATCCCATGGACAGAGGAACCTGGTGGCTACAGTCCATGGGGTCACAGAGTCAGNATGGCATCAGGGACTCGATGGACGTGAGTCTGAGTGAACTCCGGGAGTTGGTGATGGACAGGGAGGCCTCGCGAGCTGTGATTCATGGGGTTGCAGAGAGTCGGACATGACTGAGCGACTGAACTGTACTGAACTGAGGGTTGTTCTGATGCTTATCTCAGTAATCTTTCTTTGGATGAAGATTAGATGCCTCAAGCATGACCAACAGCCAAGACTGGAAGAAGACATAATTTAAGGAACTGTCTCCAACCTGGATGGAAGGACTTTTCTATCAGGTACTTTTAACTAGCTCATACCCTGTGAAACTAAAGGGAAATTGACTCCTGGGTTAATTCCCACTTCCAAAGGCCCCTAAGCTGGACTGGTCTATAGAGAAGGCTGCTGACTTCAAACTCACCTTAAAACAATGCTCAAACAGAGGAAACTGCACTACACTAGGACGAGAAGAAGACGACATCAGAAGCAGACAGCTTGCCCAAGATGCTGATCTGATTTTTATGATCATTTATAATGTTTTTGTGATTCCTTGGACCCATGCCTATCAATCAAATATTTTCTATCATGGACATGATTATATGCTAGTTTAAAACTCAATCCAATTGCTTGGTTGTGGCCAATTACTTGTGTCTAGTACTTCTGGGTTACCTTAGGAGGATTTCTGTTCTCTAGGTCTCTGTTGGATACACCCTAGGAAATTTATTTCAGATGAACGTTCAGTCCTGTTCTATCTATTCATAATATTACTAGATGGGATTCTCTCACCTGGCCAGTTAAGAATACCTGCTCTGATGCTGACCATAGATTTAAGTTTTCTCTTCAGTTCAGTTTAGTTCAGTCACTCAGTTGTGTCCGACTCTTTGCGACCCCATGAATCGCAGCACGCCAGGCCTCCCTATCCATCACCATCTCCTGGAGTTCACTCAGACTCACGTCCATCGAGTCCGTGATGCCATCCAGCCATCTCATCCTCGGTCGTCCCCTTCTCCTCCTGCCCCCAATCCCTCCCAGCATCAGTCTTTTCCAATGAGTCAACTCTTCGCATGAGGTGGCCAAAGTACTGGAGTTTCAGCTTTAGCGTCATTCCTTCCAAAGAAATCCCAGGGTTGATCTCCTTCAGAATGGACTGGTTGGATCTCCTTGCAGTCCAAGGGACTCTCAAGAGCCTTCTCCAACACCACAGTTCAAAAGCATCGATTCCTCGGCGCTCAGCTTTCTTCACAGTCCAACTTTCACATCCATACATGACCACAGGAAAAACCATAGCCTTGACTAGGCGGACCTTAGTCGGCAAAGTAATGTCTCTGCTTTTGAATATACTATCCAGGTTGGTCATAACTTTTCTTCCAAGGAGTAAGCGTCTTTTAATTTCATGGCTGCAGTCACCATCTGCAGTGATTTTGGAGCCCAAAAAAATAAAGTCTGACACTGTTTCCACTGTTTCCCCATCTATTTCCCATGAAGTGATGGGACCGGATGCCATGATCTTCGTTTTCTGAATGTTGAGCTTTAAGCCAACTTTTTCGCTCTCCTCCTTCACTTTCATCAAGAGGCTTTTTAGCTCCTCCTCACTTTCTGCCATAAGGGTGGTGTCATCAGCATATCTGAGGTTATTGATATTTCTCCCGGCAATCTTGATTCCAGCTTGTGTTTCTTCCAGTCCAGCGTTTCTCATGATGTACTCTGCATATAAGTTAAATAAGCAGGGAGACAATATACAGCCTTGACGTACTCCTTTTCCTATTTGGAACCAGTCTGTTGTTCCATGTCCAGTTCTAACTGTTGCTTCCTGACCTGCATACAGATTTCTCAAGAGGCAGGTTAGGTGGTCTGGTATTCCCATCTCTTTCAGAATTTTCCACAGTTTATTGTGATCCACACAGTCAAAGGCTTTGGCATAGTCAATAAAGCAGAAATAGATGTTTTTCTGGAACTCTCTTGCTTTTTCCATGATCCAGCGGATGTTGGCAATTTGATCTCTGGTTCCTCTGCCTGTTCTAAAACCAGCTTGAACATCAGGGAGTTCACGGTTCACATATTGCTGAAGCCTGGCTTGGAGAATTTTGAGCATTACTTTACTAGCGTGTGAGATGAGTGCAATTGTGCGGTAGTTTGAGCATTCTTTGGCATTGCCTTTCTTTGGAATTGGAATGAAAACTGACCTTTTCCAGTCCTGTGGCCACTGCTGAGTTTTCCAAATTTGCTGGCATATTGAGTGCAGCACTTTCACAGCATCATCTTCCAGGATTTGAAACAGCTCAACGGGAATTCCATCACCTCCACTAGCTTTGTTCTTAGTGATGCTTTCTAAGGCCCACTTGACTTCACATTCCAAGATGTCTGGCTCTAGATTAGTGATCACATCCTCATGATTATCTGGGTCGTGAAGATCTTTTCTGTACAGTTCTTCTGTGTATTCTTGCCACCTCTTCTTAATATCTTCTGCTTCTGTTAGGTCCATACCATTTCTATCCTTTATCGAGCCCATCTTTGCATGAAATGTTCCCTTGGTATCTCCAATTCTCTTGAAGAGATCTCTAGTCTTTCCCATTCTGTTGTTTTCCTCTATCTCTTTGCATTGATTGCTGAAGAAGGCTTTCTTATCTCTTCTTGCTATTCTTTGGAACTCTGCATTCAGATGCTTATATCTTTTCTTTTCTCCTTTGCTTTTCGCCTCTCTTCTTTTCAGTGCTATTTGTAAGGCTTCTCCAGACAGCCATTTTGCTTTTTTGCATTTCTTTTCCATGGGGATGGTCTTGATCCCTGTCTCCTGTACAATGTCACGAACCTCATTCCATAGTTCATCAGGAACTCTGTCTATCAGATCTAGGCCCTTAAATCTATTTCTCACTTCCACTGTATAATCATAAGGGATTTGATTTAGGTCATACCTGAATGGTCTAGCGGTTTTCCCTACTTTCTTCAATTTAAGTCTGAATTTGGAAATAAGGAGTTCATGATCTGAGCCACAGTCAGCTCCTGGTCTTGTTTTTGTTGACTGTATAGAGCTTCTCCATCTTTGGCTGCAAAGAATATAATCAATCTGATTTCGGTGTTGACCATCTGGTGATGTCCATGTGTAGAGTCTTCTCTTGTGTTGCTGGAAGAGGGTGTTTGCTATGACCAGTGCATTTTCTTGGCAAAACTCTATTAGTCTTTGCCCTGCTTCATTCCGCATTCCAAGGCCAAATTTGCCTGTTACTCCAGGTGTTTCTTGACTTCCTACTTTAGCATTCCAGTCCCCTATAATGAAAAGGACATCTTTTTTGGGTGTTAGTTCTACAAGGTCTTGTAGGTCTTCATAAAACCGTTCAACTTCAGCTTCTTCAGCATTACTGGTTGGGGCATAGACTTGGATAACTGTGATATTGAATGGTTTGCCTTGGAAACGAACAGAGATCATTCTGTCGTTTTTGAGATTGCATCCAAGTACTGCATTTCGGACTCTTTTGTTGACCATGATGGCTACTCCATTTCTTCTGAGGGATTCCTGCCCGCAGTAGTAGATATAATGGTCATCTGAGTTAAATTCACCCATTCCAGTCCATTTTAGTTCGCTGATTCCTAGAATGTCGACGTTCACCCTTGCCATCTCTTGTTTGACCACTTCCAATTTGCCTTGATTCATGGACCTGACATTCCAGGTTCCTATGCAATATTGTTCTTTACAGCATCGGATCTTGCTTCTATCACCAGTCACATGCACAACTGGGTATTGTTTTTGCTTTGGCTCCATCCCTTCATTCTTTCTGGAGTTATTTCTCCACTGATCTCCAGTAGCATATTGGGCACCTAACGACCTGGGGAGATTCTCTTTTGATATCCTATCATTTTGCCTTTTCATACTGTTCATGGGGTTCTCAAGGCAAGAATACTGAAGTGGCTTGCCATTCCCTTCTCCAGTGGACCACGTTCTGTCAGACCTCTCCACCATGACCCGCCCGCCTTGGGTTGCCCTGCAGGCATGGCTTGGTTTCATTGAGTTAGACAAGGCCCTGGTCCTAGTGTGATTAGATTGACTAGTTTTCTGCGAGTATGGTTTCAGTGTGTCTGCCCTCTGATGCCCTCTTGCATCACCTACCATCTTACTTGGGTTTCTCTTACCTTGGGCGTGGGTTGTCTCTTCACGGCTGCTCCTTACCTTGGACGAGGGCTATCTCCTTACGGCTGCAGTTCCTGACCGTCAACGTGGGACAGCTCCTCTAGGCCCTCCTGCGCCTGCGCAGCCCCTGCTCCTCGGGTTGCTCCTCCTGGCTGCTGGCCGTGGCCTCGGGCGTGGGTGGCTTCTCCCAGGTGCAGCCCCTGGCCTCGGGCTCAGGGTGGCTCCTCCGGGTCACCACCCCTGGCCTTGGGCGGGAGGTGGCTTCTAGTTTTCTCTTAGGGTCATTGAAACTCAATCAGAATGATGAGCTAAGTCTGAATAAAAAATTAACCTCTTATCTGTTAATTGTGGGAAAACTCCTATAATTACAGGGTGAATCTACTTGGTTAACACCAGGCTATGGTCATTTAAGTTTAAAAGCTCCTTTATGTTGCTGCTGCTGCTGCTAAGTCACTTCAGTCGTGTCCAACTCTGTGCGACTCTATAGGCAGCAGCACACCAGATCCCTGGGATTCTCCAGGCAAGAAAACTGGTGTGGGTTGCCATTTCCTTCTCCAGTGCATGAAAGTGGAAAGTGAAAATGAAGTTGCTAAGTCATGTCTGACTCTTAGCGACCCCATGGAGAAGCCTACCAGGCCCCTCCAGCCATGGGATTTTCCAGGCAAGAGTACTGGAGTGGGTTGCCATTGCCTTCTCCAGGGGATCTTGGCAGGTGTTGAGAATGGTTAAATCATACTAAAAAATGATCAACCTGATAATTTCAAGACAAGGCTGGGTGATTTATGACATATGCCTATTATTACCCTGAGAGAGAGTGATTGGTATAGAACTCAGTGGATTTGTGGCACTAATTTATGGCCCTGACATCTACAGGAATTAATATGAAGGTATAAGATGGGAGTCCCATGAATTTAAGGTTATACATGTTAACAAATTAGAGGTAACCCCAACCAATCTACCTACCATTGGGATGATCCCAAATAGGTCAAAGATCTGTATTCTACTGGTATGACCATGTAGCAGCTTTATGTGTGTGTGTGTGACTTCAGTGGGGTTAGAGGATGTAATTGGCCATATCAAAGCCTTAAATTTCATGAGCTTTAAATTACAGTAACTGGGCTATTAGCCTATTGAATTCTGAGATCTCTCTGTTGAGAAAGGCAGTGCTACACAACTGCAAGGCCCTTGATACCTCACCTTACAGCATCTCAGGGAGATATCTGTGCTTCAGTTCAAAGTGAATACTATTTTTTCATTCCTGAAAATCCTTTAATGTATGTAACACATTTGATGAACCATATGAAAAATCAGATTTCTGCTTTAAGTGACCCATTCCCTAGTCTTGATGATCTTTTAAAAAACTGGTTTGATGTGGGAGGTTCATGGCTAAAATATTTACTTTTAATTCCATTAATAATATTAACTATATTATTTGTGTTTTGCCTGTTTCACAAGATTATTGCTTCTTGTATTACCAAATTTATGACTGAGCCTTGAACAAAAATAATGATGACTAGACTTANTGATCTTTTAAAAAACTGGTTTGATGTGGGAGGTTCATGGCTAAAATATTTACTTTTAATTCCATTAATAATATTAACTATATTATTTGTGTTTTGCCTGTTTCACAAGATTATTGCTTCTTGTATTACCAAATTTATGACTGAGCCTTGAACAAAAATAATGATGACTAGACTTACAGCAGTTGATCAAACGTATAGCTCGATATGTGATCAATGTTTGTAACAGTGTAGTTCTAGATATAGGAAGATGCAACAAAAGGGAATACTTTCCTGGACTGTAACTAGAATACAGGTGTCCAGAGAACTTCGACTTTTAAGACCTAGTCTAGTAATAAATAGCACCTTGAGTAGCCTATCAACAAAAGCCTTCTTCAGATCTGGGAACAAGCCTTCCCAGCGACATGGGACAAAATGGTCATGAGATGCCCCCCAAAGTATGGTCTGATTTATGACCACAAGGGAGCCGTGTCACAAGGGGGCTGAAATTGACACTTACGAAGAGCATTGCCAACAACTGAACAACAAAGGCATTTGCCATCTGCCTCTACAGGAGATTGAGCCCCATGCTGCTATAGCTGTTGACCTTCAACAACCCCTGAGGGAGTTCAGGGTGGAGTGAAGTGCTCTAGGGAATCTGGTGGGACAGGTCTTTAGATAGTTGGATGCTTTCAGGAGAACTTTTCAGGAGACATAAGAGAAGCTGGCTTGGGGTACTCTTTCTGCCCCCTTCTGATGCCTATGTCAGATGCTTTCTCTATCTCCTTTATACTTTAATAAAATTTAAACCCTGCCACTTTCCTTCCTGAGAAGGAAAATGAAACACCTGATCACGATTGTTCTCAATTCCTAACTTTAAACTATGCAGCTCGGGAAGATCTAAGGGATACCCCATTAGACAATCCTGACTTGGAAATATTTACAGATGGCAGTTCTTTTGTTCAGGATGGAAAGCGTAAAGCAGGTTATGCCGTGGTGGCTGCTGAACAGGTTTTGGAAGCAAAATCTCTTCCCCAGGGAACCAGTGCTCAGTTAGCGGAGCTTGTGGCTCTGACCCGAGCTCTAGAGTTAAGCAAAGGGCAGCGGGTAAATATCTACACGGATTCTAAGTATGCTTATTTGACTTTACATGCTCATGCTGCAATATGGAAAGAAAGACAGTTTAAAACAGCAACAGGAGAACCTATTAAGTATTTCAGGGAGATTGAGAGACTTTTAACTGCTATATATTGTCCTAAAGAAGTAGCTGTTATGCATTGCAAAGGACACAGCAGGGATGGGAGCAAAGTAGCCGAAGGTAATCAATTGGCTGACTGTCAAGCCAAAAAAGCGGCACTTTACGAAACCCCTTCACTGCAGACGCCTTTAATCTGGACAGGTCCTGTGGAACAGGAAAAACCACAATATACTGAGGAAGAATTAGAAAGATATGAAAAAAGAGGAGCAAAGATTACAGATAAAGGATGGTTACAGTCTGAGGATGGACGATTAATAATTCCTGAAAATGCTCAATGGAAAATTCTTAAGGGTTTACATCAGAGTTTTCATTTGGGTGCAGAGAGTACTTACCAAATGGCTTCTCGTTTGTTTGAAGGTAAAAATGTAATGAAAACTTTAAAGAATATTATCAAAAGGTGTGAGGTTTGTCAAAAAAATAACCCAAAGACTGAAAAGCTAGCAAAATCTGGATTACAAAGAAGTGGGAAGTATCCTGGAGAAGACTGGGAAATTGATTTTACTTATATGCCAAAAGCTAATGGATATTCTTGCTTACAAGTTTGGGTAGATACTTTTACTGGATGGATTGAGGCTTTTCCCTGTCGTAGTGAACAGGCTAAGGAAGTTATAAAGATTCTCTTCATCAGTGGAAGGCTTCCCGTGGTGGACACCTCCGCTTCAAGGAAAAGACTTTCTCCAAGTGTGTAAATACCTTCGACAACAATTACATACGATGCCTCTCCTTCATCTGATGACATCTACCAACCCTAAAATGGACTGGTGCAACACTTTGTACTTTAACTATGAACTTAATGTGACTTTTAATTTTGATTTTAACTTGTTGTAATGACTATGTTGCCTTACATCTGTAACTGTACAACTGGATTTGTTTCTAGCTGCATGAAAGCTTTCAAGTTACAAATGGTTGCTCAAACTCCTGCTACTGCTGCAGCTGCCTCCAACTACTATTTGGGGCCCCTGGATCAGATATCCTCAATATGAGGATTAGGAGAATATGTTGCCTCATCAATTTAGGGACAACGCCCCTTCTCAGCTCGGAAGCAGTTATCTTGACTTTTCTAAACAACTTGCTATGAATGTTGGGGTGCATATATTTTTTGAACTAGTGTTTTTATTTTTCTTTGGCATATACCCAAGATTGGAATTGCTGAATTTATGGTAGTTCTATTTTTAGTTGTTTGAGGAACTCTGTATTATATTCTATGGTAGATGCACTAGTTTACATTCCCACAAATATGCTAGGGTTCCCTTTTCTCCACATCCTTGTCAGGATTTGTTATTTGTGGTCATTTTGATTATAGGCATTCTAAATGGTCTAAGGTGATATCTCATTGTAGTTTTGACTTGCATTTCCCTGGTGGTTAGTGATATGGAGCATATTTTCATGTGCCTGCTAGTAATCTGTATGTCATTTTTGGAGAAATGCCTATTCAGGTCTTCTGCCCATTTTTAAGTTTTATTTTTTTGATATTGAGTTGTATAAGCTGTTTGTATATTTTGGATATTAATCCCTTATCATTTGCAATTATTTTCTCCCATTTAGTAGGCTGAGAACATGTATTTTTTAAGTTGTCCTTCAAATGATTTGCATGCAAGAGCCATCATTGGTACATAATGGAATGCTGTGTGGGCATCAAAATGTTTGCAGCAGAATATTTAGTGACATCATCCGTGCTGAGTCACTTCAGTCATGCCCAACTCTTTGCAACTTTGTGGACTGTAGCCTGCCTGGCTTCTCTGTCCATGAGATTTTCTTGGCAAGAATACTGTAGTGGGTTTCCATGCCCTCATCCAAGGGATCTTCCTGACCCAGGGATTGAATCCTAATCTCTTACATCTCCTGCATTGGCAGGTGAGTTCTTACAACTAGTGTCACCTAGGAAACCCGATACATGTAATACCTGATGCATAATACACTATTAAACAAAAGAGCAATACCAAGGAGTATGTGCATTATAATAGAGGTTTATTACCTAAAACACACACTTACACATTGAAACACATTTAAATAATTATAACAATTATAAATTGTTTATAATTTATTGTTTTCAAATAAATTGTTTTAATCACTATAATAATTTAAATGTGTTGCTCTGTTTCTGTGAAATTGTGTCTGTGTTTCTGTGTGTGTGTATGTGTTTTAGGACTAATATTTAACAATTTGAACTTGAAAGCCAATGTCAGGATATTTACATGCTTGCTTTTCTTGTTTTAATTTCAAAAACTTAATTGAGAGAAAGAGTGCTTTTTAATTGCCTCCCTAAGCAGTCTATATTTTGGAATTGAAGACAGCTGCAGGAACACACAGCCTAAAAATAGAAGACAGAACCATAATTTCATTGCCTGCAAAGATCATACTTTTAGAATAATATGTTGGTAATGTTTACTACTTAGTGTAGTCTAATAGCATAGCTAGATAAATGACTCAAGATGAAAATTCAAATTCTTGCTGTAGTAAACTAGCAGAGTGACTCTGTATTTCTAAAACTCTTGTTGTTTCACTCACCCTTAAAGCTATTTACTTTTTCAGAAAGGCCTCATGTATAAAAAGTCATTTAGACTCAAAATAAGAAAATTTATTTGGAGATAGAAAAGAGAACTCAGAGGATGCCAGTGAAATACAAAATAACCTTCAAACTTCCTGATCATCAGTCAATTGAATAAGAATTTTATTTGTGCTTTGAAATATGACTGTAGCATTATAGAAGCAATTTCTAATAAACTCTATAAATCTTGATTTATCATACATACTTGGTAGATGTGTATTTTTCTTATTTTGATCAACATAGTTTAGCCTACCAAAATGAGTAGAGTATAATTTCAAAAACTTAGCATAGAACAAAATTGTCATATTGAGAAAATACTAATGAACATAATTATACTTGGGGTGAGTAAAACTTGCTTCAGGGTGCTGTAGTGCCTTGGATTCTTGTTATGAATCTTTGTCTTTCCTGCGTAAGTATTTCACTGATAGAAGAAGATAAGAATGACTACACACCAATTCTGAGTCATACTCAGAAAAGGAATTATATAACAGGTTTTCTCTAGTTTTATTCATATTTGTTTCATTTATAAGGCTTATAATTATTGGTGTATGATATAAACAGAATTTTCTCATGTAGAGAAAATATGCTAATTTTTTATTCAAGAAAAGAGGTAATGATGGATTCCCATTATAAGTTGAAAGATACTGATCAGTTCACTTAATAAAATGAAAAATAAAACAGCCAGTGAGCTTATTTTCTCTGAAAAATTATTAGAGATGTTAAGAAAATTCCTCACTTTACTTCTGTCAAGGCTCCTGTATAGAATCAACAACGGGGATGGATCACTCAGGTACGCTTTGTGAGTACAAAATGTTATGGTTTTGTTGCAAGATATTTGGGCACAATCCCAGTTCAGTTCAGTTCAGTTCAGTTGCTCAGTCGTGTCCGACACTTTGTGACCCCATGAATTGCAGCACGCCAGGCCTCCCTGTCCATCACCAACTCACAGATTTCACTCAGACTCACGTCCATCGAGTCAGTGATGCCATCCAGCCATCTCATCCTCTGTCGTCCCCTTCTCCTCCTGCCCCCAATCCCTCCCATCATCAGAGTCTTTTCCAGTGAGTCAACTCTTCGCATGAGGTGGCCAGAGTACTGGAGTTACAGCTTTAGCATCATTCCTTTCAAAGAAATCCCAGGGCTGATCTTCAGAATGGACTGGTTGGATCTCCATGCAGTTAGTGCTAAATAAATGATATTGTCACTGTTTCCTGAGGCAGGCATCTAGTGAATTAAGAAACAGAAGAAAAGCAAGAGATTGAATCTAAAACTGAAATTTTGACTCTTTGACTTCAGGTAAATATATTTACCTCATCTGAATGCAGACTTCTGAAAAATAGCAAGAAGAGATAAGAAAGCCTTCCTCAGTGATCAGTGCAAAGAAATAGAGGAAAACAACAGANATGCCTATGTCAGAAGCTTTCTCTATCTCCTTTATACTTTAATAAAACTTTGTTACACACACACACACAAAAAAAAGAAGCTGGCTTGATCCCTGGGTTGGAAAGATCCCCTGGAGGAAGAAATGGCAACCCACTCCAATATTCTTGCCTAGAAAATCCCATGGACAGAGAAGCCTGGCGGGCTACGATCCGTGGGGTCACAAAGAGTCGGACACAGCTAAAGTGACTTAGCACAGCACATCTGCGTATCTGAGGTTATTGATATTCCTCATGGCAATCTTGGTTCCAGCTTGGGCTTCAACCAGCCTGGCATTTCACATGATGTACTCTGCGTATAAGTTAAATAAGCAGGGTGATAACATATAGCCTTGACGTATTCCTGTCCTGATTTGGAACCAGTCTATTGTTCCATGTCCAGTTCTAACTGTTGCTTCTTGACCTGCATAGAGGTTTCTCAGGAGGCAGGTAAGGTGATGTGGTATTCCCATCTCTTTAAGAATTTTCCACAGTTTGTTGTGATCTACACAGTCAAAGGCTTTGGAGTAATCATAACCCAGAAGTAGATGTTTTTCTGGAACTCTCTTGCTTTTTCAGTGACCCAGCAGATGTTTGCAATTTGATCTCTGATTCCTCTGCCTTTTCTAAAACCAGCTTGAACATCTGGAAGTNACACAGTCAAAGGCTTTGGAGTAATCATAACCCAGAAGTAGATGTTTTTCTGGAACTCTCTTGCTTTTTCAGTGACCCAGCAGATGTTTGCAATTTGATCTCTGATTCCTCTGCCTTTTCTAAAACCAGCTTGAACATCTGGAAGTTCACAGAGGTTTATGTACTGTAGAATCCTGGCTTGGAGAATTTTGAGCATTACTTTGCTAGTGTGTGAGATGAGTGCAATTGTGTGGTAGTTTGAACATTCTTTGGCATTGCCTTTCTTTGGTACTGGAATGAAAACTGACATTTTCCAGTCCTGTGTCCAGTGCTGAGTTGTCCAAATTTGCTGGCATGTTAAGTGCAGCACTTTCACAGCATCATCTTTTAGGATTTTAAATAGCTCAGCTGGAATTCCATCACCTCTACTAGCTTTGTTTGTAATGATGCTTCCTAAGGCCCACTTGACTTCACATTCCAAGATGTTGGGCTCTAGGTGAATGATTACACTATCTCCTCTTTTTAAAATTTATCTACAAATATTTTTATTGTGAAAAGTATATTAATAATAATCCATTTACTAGTCCCAAAGCACCAGAATTAAGGAGAACACATAATTTTTATACACACATTTTTTGTACAAAATGTTGATCTTTATAGGCATTTAAAATAAATGATCCATACATCAGTAGCACTGATTGTGAAATAAGTATCTTGTCTCTGTCTCAAGATGACCAGCCTCCTATGTGGCCAAAAATTTCCTTTGTGTCTATATCACCACTGTCTTCCCAGGCATCTCAGATGGTAAAGAATCTGCCCACAGTGCAGGAGACCCCAGGTTGATCCCGGGATCAAGAAGATCCCCTGGAGAAGGGTTTGGCAACCCACTTCAGTATTCTGGCCTGGAGAATTCCATGCACAGAAGAGCCTGGCGAGCTACGGTCCATGGGGTCACAAAGAGTCAGACATGACTGAGCGACTGACACACACAGTAGGTCACCACAGAGCATCAAGTAGAGTCCCCTGTGCTATATAATAGGTTCTCATTAGTTACCTATTTTAGTTTCACTCATTTCTAATTTGAACAGTTATATTAATATTTTGTTTTTCTCATGTGATTTAAATTTTCCTCAGCTCTTCTTACTGTTTTATCTAAGACTTGTTTGTCTCCACCTCTAACATTTTATCTGAGAGGGATAAACTGTATGTTCTCTTTGGTCTTCCAGGAGCCTGAACATATGCCAGTATTTGTGTAGGGGAAGGTGGGAGTGGGTTAGGGTCAAAAGTGCTGAGTTAGAACTATGTATTCAGTTTGGGAACTGGCAGTTAGTCAGCAGTTCTGTCACAGGGCTTACACCACCTGGTTGGAATATGTTCTATCCTTGTTAGAGATATTTTTGAGCTTTGAATTTTCCCCCAGTGCATTTGGATCCTTTTGCTTTTGGAAAACACACAACCCAGATATCCTCATCAATTACTGTTGTTAGTTTTTGAGTTAGGAAATTCCAGGATCAGCCAGTCTTTGCTCAGCCACATTATTTAGGATGTTAAAAGCTATTATAAATTTTTTGTCAATTTTAGAAATGCCCCAGATCATTTTTGGAGGAAAGCAATGAATAAGTAATAAATGATAGATATGTTAGCCCTATATAGCTGGTTCTTCTGTATAAAAAACTTTTATCAATAGTTTGAGAGTACTGCTTCAGGTTATGCCAACAAAGTATTTTGAATGAAATTTAAACCAACTCTATTAAACAGGTTTCTAGCCTTATATTTTCCCTTATAATCCATTTCACTGCTTGATATGCAGGTGACAAGAATATTAGCTGTCAAGGTGACACAAAATTGCTATTAAGAGTTCAGTTCAGTTCAGTCATGTCAGACTCTTTGCGACCCCATGAATTGCAGCAAGCCACGCCTCCCTGTCCATCACCAACTCGCGGAGTTCATTCAGACTCACGTCCATCGAGTCCGTGATGCCATCCAGCCATTTCATCCTCTGTCGTCCCCTTCTCCTCCTGCCCCCAATCCCTCCCAGCATCAGAGTCTTTTCCAATGAGTCAACTCTTCGCATGAGGTGGCCAAAGTATTGGAGTTTCAGCTTTAGCATCATTCCTTCCAAAGAAATCCCAGGGTTGATCTCCTTCAGAATGGACTGGTTGGATCTCCTTGCAGTCCAAGAGACTCTCAAGAGTCTTCTCGAACACCACAGTTCAAAAGCATCAATTCTTCGACGCTCAGCTCTCCTCACAGTCCAACTCTCACATCCATACATGACTACTGGAAAAACCATAGCCTTGACTAGATGGACCTTTGGCAAAGTAATGTCTCTGCTTTTGAATATGCTATCTGAGTTCAAAATGGAATCAACTAGGCACAGGTTCAATCTTGGTTGTTTCTGACCAACTGAGTGACTTTGGGTGAACCACTTCACCTCTCTGAGCTCTAGTTTCCTGTTATACTATCTGTATCTTTGGGTTATTGTGACTTCAACTGTGGGTGAAGTATCTGGTTTATTCTGTCATAGAATATCCTCAGCGAATAGTTGTTATTAATGTTTGTTAATAATTGAGGGTTTTATTCAATTTAATAAAAGCATAAGGTGGTGACTATCCTATGGTTTTACCATAAATGTAAAAACACATAGATTGATGTAAATGTTGTGGCTATGTATTGCCACAACAAGATATGAAAAATAATTGTCGAACATTTTGAAGACCTGAAAACAAGTGTGTAAAAATTGTTCCACACAATGTCTTAGTATAATAGATCTGAAATTGTTCAAGTAAATCTCATTTACTCTAGGGAGTAAACAATACTTTAATTCTTTAATTTTTAGTTATTTTTAAATAACTGTTGATTTTCATTTATTGTGTTTCTTTCCCAGTTGGAATAGTAAATTCAGTTAAAAATTTGATAGCAAATTTATATCATCTAAATTATTTAGAAAACTGAAGCTTTAACAAATGTCTTCATGAGTCACATACTTTCCAGCTTTTCTTCTTCGGTAATCAATTCTCTCATATCTTATTAAATGAGATAAACTTCCAGTTGCAACTTATTGATGCAGAAATGTAGTATATGACTTGATAAATGTAAGTTAAATTAACTGAGTTTATTAACTGTTAAACTCTTCAAAACCCTCAACATCTACCAAAGAAAATAATTTTTAAAAAAACCTCACATGTTTGGATAGGGCATTCTTGTGCCAAAACAAAATGGTAATGATTAATGTTATGTTAATGTTGCATTTTTCTGAGTGTGCTTTTTAAGTTTCCTCCAGGATAATCAAAGAAAAGGCAGTTTTTTATATACTGGTTGTGGGTGGTTCATGTTTTCTTCCTTATATCTATTTATTATGTCTGCATTTTATAAAATATCAATAGAAGACAATACAAAATCTAAAGCAAAATTAATTTAAAACTTTCTATAGGAAAAGTACACGTAAAATCAAAAAATTTGATTTACAGGAACATTTGATTTGACAGAGAATAAGTGTTCAATAAAGCAAACTCCACCTAATTACATTATTTCAATGTTTATAAGAATTATGTTTGTCCATTTATTCAGTTGTTGCTTTATTTCAAAAATAAAGCAACTTTTTTCTTTTTTAAAAGATCTTGACTTCACACTTACGTACATCAACAAATCCATTTGATTTCCTTACAGTATCTGCCTGCTGCTGCTGGTGCTGCTGCTGCTGCTAAGTCGCTTCAGTCGTGTCTGACTCTGTGCGACCCCATAGACCGCAGCCCACCAGGCTCCCCTGTCCCTGGGATTCTCCAGGCAAGAACACTGGAGTGGGTTGCCATTTCCTTCTCCAATGCATGAAAGCGAAAAGTGAAAATGAAGTCGCTTTCAAAACCCTCAACATCTACCAAAGAAAATAATTTTTAAAAAAACCTCACATGTTTGGATAGGGCATTCTTGTGCCAAAACAAAATGGTAATGATTAATGTTATGTTAATGTTGCATTTTTCTGAGTGTGCTTTTTAAGTTTCCTCCAGGATAATCAAAGAAAAGGCAGTTTTTTATATACTGGTTGTGGGTGGTTCATGTTTTCTTCCTTATATCTATTTATTATGTCTGCATTTTATAAAATATCAATAGAAGACAATACAAAATCTAAAGCAAAATTAATTTAAAACTTTCTATAGGAAAAGTACACGTAAAATCAAAAAATTTGATTTACAGGAACATTTGATTTGACAGAGAATAAGTGTTCAATAAAGCAAACTCCACCTAATTACATTATTTCAATGTTTATAAGAATTATGTTTGTCCATTTATTCAGTTGTTGCTTTATTTCAAAAATAAAGCAACTTTTTTCTTTTTTAAAAGATCTTGACTTCACACTTACGTACATCAACAAATCCATTTGATTTCCTTACAGTATCTGCCTGCTGCTGCTGGTGCTGCTGCTGCTGCTAAGTCGCTTCAGTCGTGTCTGACTCTGTGCGACCCCATAGACCGCAGCCCACCAGGCTCCCCTGTCCCTGGGATTCTCCAGGCAAGAACACTGGAGTGGGTTGCCATTTCCTTCTCCAATGCATGAAAGCGAAAAGTGAAAATGAAGTCGCTCAGTCATGTCGGACTCCTAGCAACCTCATGGACTGCTCCTCCAGGCTCCTCCGTCTATGGGATTTTCCAGGCAAGAGTACTGGAGTGGGGTGCCTTTGTCTTCTAGTGACCTGTTAAAGTCAGGACAACCGTTATCGTAGATTTTGTTGAACTTTAATTGCCTTTTTAGTATGGCTGTGGCCCTCTGAACCTGTGACCTTTAATCTCTTATGAAAACAGAAATATTACCTTAAAGTACCTCCGTGTTTACAATTTTCTACAAATAATTTTCCTGAAAATAACTTATTTCTGCCTAATTTCACAATCATAAGGATTTGTTCATTATAAAGTGTTATTCACTGTTTTATTGAGGAACTTATTTTCAGGATTCTTACATCCTTGTTTACATACAGAAAAGTTTTACAGGCAATTCTTAATCCATAAGTGCAGATCTTATAAGGTGCATAACTTAAATGTGTAAGCAGAGATATCACAAAGCAAGACCACTTGACCTTAATATTCTGAGAAATGCTTCCAAGTGATAATAGTCCGCCCTTCAGTATTATTCCACCGATGTGTACCACTTGTCTTTAAGCACCAGGTTCTCATAAGGATGCTGCTGTCTGTGGCAAGTTGGCCTTTCACAGGGCAGTTGAGCTACTCAAAAAGTGTGATCACTGTATATTCAGCAGTATAAATAAAGAGATAGTGCATACCTTCTGACCTAGAGGGTCTTCTGACTTCTTCATTACCTCTGCCTTTGTCTTTTCCCTCATTTTCAGAAACTATGACATATTAAATGCATTCTGTGAAGGAGAGATTAGAAGCAGCATTCTCATGAGAATTACCCATTGACTTTAGGCTTTGACACAGAGGATAGAGCCCAGCTCAATGCTTTATGGGACTAAATAAGACCTTTCATATTGCATATGTTCAGGAAAAGAAGCCCAAAATACATCATCAGAAGACTGATACATAATAATCTATTTTTTTTAGATCCAAGAGCCATTGCTCTTTGAAGGATCAACTAATCACTATTTTCCCCATTCTTTGTCTCCCTCATAGGATAATTATGATGTCGTATTTGGAAAAACCAGAGCCCTGCTAAAATGGCATATGGCATTTAACAATATAAATCTCCATTTTCAGTGCTTGCATAAATCTAATGATTTTTTTCTCTTGAGCAAAGAGTCTTTAATGCCTTCCTGGTGTGTTTTGCAGAGCACTGGATCAACATCACACATGGAATATATTTGTAAAGAGACAAGCAGGATTATGTCATACCCAGAAGGGATAGTAATCAGGTAACAAGCCTGCATTTGCTGTATAATCATATTTTTGTGGCGGAGAGAATTAAGAGTAGAGTTGGTTAATATACTCAAGCTGACCTTGTCCTCAGTCTCGAATTTTGGTGTTTGAAATCTATTGACCTGTCGGCGCATTGTGTCATTGATCAAGTAAGGCTAATCATGCTTAATGCCTCCTCATTGGCTTAGAGCTTTGGAAAGTAAAAATTCACATTTTGCATGTTAACTTGAAAACTTTTATACTGTTCAGGTGCTAATGGCTTTCTCTGGCAAAGAAAACTAAGGCATATCCTCTTATGATGATTTAAAGAATTTTTTTTTTTCCTTAAGATTTTGTTTTGACATGTATACACTGCTGTATTTGTTTGTTTTTATTTTTGGCTGCTCTGGGTCTTCACTGCTGTTTGTGGGCTTTCTGTAGTTGTGGAGAGCAGGGGCTACTGATTTTGATGGCTTCTCTTGTTGTGGAGCACAGACTCTAGGTGCACAAGCTTCAGTAGTTGGAGCACACAGCTTCAGTAGTTGTGACTTGCCTGCTCCAGGATGTGTAGGCTTCATAGTTGTGGCACTGGGGCTCATTTGTTGTGGCTGATGGGCCCTAGAGCCTGGGCTCAGTAGTTTCGGTGTACAAGCTCAGTTGCTCCGCGGCATGTGAAATCTTCCCAAACCTGGGATCGAACCTATGACCCCTGCGTTGGCAGGCAGATTCTTATCCACCATGCCACTAGGGAAGTCCTGATTTGAAGAAGATTTTAAGTGAATTACATTAATATTTTAAGTCAATTGCACATCATATTTATATCATAATATTTAGGGTTGTTAGCATTAAGTAAAAATTAAAATGTAGATATTAAGGGTATTAAGATTGAGGGAAATGATAAAATGCTGTTTTAAGGAGACTATTTGGTTTTGGGTAAGAATGTTACATTACACCTGGTAAAAAGTAATTTAGTAAAATTTTTTGGTACAGTTTAGCATCGAATTGGAAATGAGAATAACTGGAAATGGTCATGCTTTATTAATAAGCTTTTGGGATAAATTTTATGGAATAATTGTATGAAACAAAGTAATTGTAATACTCATCAAAAACCTATCAGTTGAACTAGAGTTATAAGTGCTGTACTAATAAGATATTACTGTTTGTCAATCTAAAAATCATATAATAGTGATGCTATAATTGATAAAAGTCAAGAGTTTGAAAAGTCATGGATGAAGAGTCTTTCTATTAAGCAACGGTCCATTTCCTAAATGATACCTCATTGCAAAGCAGTTGTACATGTCTGTCAATGTCAGCTTGCATATAGAGAAGAATAGGGTAGTACGTGTGTTTCTTTTTAAATTAAACAATGTAGACTTTATAGCCATTTCTCATTTTTTCTTTTTAACAGAACGCCACTTTTGTTCAGGCACTGGAGAGCCAAATACTAAAGGTCATATATTTCAGAGTGTATGTACCTGGGGCTAATTTTGTTCAGCTAAGCCTATGATTATAATTCAGTTTTCATGCTGATGGCTGAAACATGTGGTTGACTTCTGGCTCAATAGAGATGAGGGAAAATCTGCAAGGAGGGTTCTGGAAAAGACTTATTCTCACTGATAGCAAGAAAAAGTAGAGGCAAAATAAGTCTTCTCTCTGATGGATTCTTTTGTGACACCTGAAACTTTGGCACTCATTTGGGAACATGACTTGAGCCAACATAAAGGACTTAGTCAACATACATGTAGGCAGAGAAAAATCATAGAAAGAATGACTCATTATGATGTAATGTATCCACTAAATTAGCCAGTCGTTCTGACTCTGATCTTTCTAGCTGCAATATGAAATTTCTATATTGCCAAGTTAGCTTGTTTGGGTTCTTCTCTAACTTGCATATAGTTGATACTTGAAGTTTTAGTCGCTCAGTCATCTCTGACTCTTTGTGACCTCATGGACTGTAGCCACCATGCTCCTCTGTCCATGGGATTTCCCAGGCAAGAATACTGGAGTGGGTTGCCATTCCCTTCTCCAGAGAATTTTCCTGACCCAGGGATCGAACCCTGGTCTCTCTGCTTGGTATTCAATATATTGAAGCACTTATTTGTGATAGACATTCTTTCTGAGTGGATTTGAAAGCACTGAAAGTTTATATCAATGGCATGGGTGTATCAATTAGTGTTGCATTCATCCAAATTTGTAGGACAACTTTTAGATAATATTGTTAAAATTTAGAACAGAGGGGACTTAAGATAACATTTTGTACATTTTCTTTCCACCTAGCCATTTTATAACAAATACAGTGAACTCCTGAAACATTCATTGGCCTACCAAAGAGAGTCTAGTTTTCTGTATTTAGAGCTATATTTAAATACTTGTCCGTATTCTTGATTCAATTCTCTTTATGTTATACTATGCTTTTTCATGAAGCTTAGTAAGTAAATCATATATCTGATTTTAATTATTACCTTAAAGCCTTGTTATGTAGTTAAGTTGTCTTTAAAAAAACTTGGTGATTGTTATGAATTTTTGATATTAACTCTTGGTATTGACTAGTCACTGTCCATGGTGCTATCATAGTGGAGAGAGGAAAAACTTTCTAATGTTGACTCAGTTCTTACTTTTTGATATTAGACAGTCATACACCTGTGGTATCATTTAAATTTTATTTAAAATAAAATTTTATTTAAAAATAACTTTTAAAGTTATTGCCCACTTAAAAAAATAGCATATCCACTATATTTGCCTTGAAATTAAGGCTTTAAAATTGTCTTTATTTCTTTGTGGCATCCTTGGTGGCTCAGATGGTAAGGAATCTGTCCATAATGCTGGAGACCTGGGTTTAATCCCTGGGTCAGAAAGATCCCCTGGAGGAGAGTATGGCAACCTGCTCCAGTATTCTTGCCTGGACATAGGAGCCTTGCAGGCTATAGTCCAAGGGGCAGCAATGAGTCAGATAATGATTGAGCAATTAACACTTATTTGTTTATTATACTGGTAAGAGTTTAGATGAATATCTTTTTAGATTCTATGTAGTCAATAATAGAACAGTTTAAAATTGTAACAATAATAAAGTAATTGCATGATTGAGTTTTAGTTAGAAGTTTTGAGCACTGGTTTAGAAGTGGTAGTTTAACATGTTTAAATTTTTTAACATATATATCAGCATTTCAGACTGCCATGAATCAATTATTCATATTAAATATAAGGAAAGTTACATACTTTCCTCAAAATACTATAATTTCCTTACCAAGGCCAATGAGACGCTATATGATCTAACCTCCCTAATCTCTTTCATGTCCTACCAAGCTCCTCTTCTTTTACTTGTGCCAGCAACAATTGCCTGTGTGCTATGCCTGAAATATACCAGCATGCTCCAGTTTACACTTTTAACTCTTTATTGTTCCCCCTTCTAGATGGCTTTTTTCTTCACATTCATATGGACTCACTTATCTCCTTCTTTCTGGTGTTATTTCAAATGTCACTTTCTGTAAATAAATGACAAAAAAACAACAGGCCCAGTGAACCATTTTCATAAACCATCTAAATGGTTTTCGTGTCACTGATAATAGAGGTATCATCATGAGTGCTTCTTTGACCCTAGTGGTACAAAACAGCTTTCTTTATAGTATGTATTCAGCTCAACTATGAAGAATTTCACATTTAGCTTTATTTCAACTAATATAAGGACGTATCTTTTACACATTTAGAGATAAAGAAAAAGTCAGATAACTTTCCCAAGTCCATCTGACTTGTAAGTAATACAACTGGGAGCGTACATGCTTTTAAGTAGTAGTTTTTTTTTTTTTTTAATAATAGAGATCTTTAAATATCTAAAAAGCATAATATTTATTATAAACCTTATAAAAGTGATAATTGAACTTCAGTAACTTTATGCTTTTTTGGGAAGAGCATTTTAGTGTTTTTCAAATACAGGTTACATTATTTTGCTTCAAAATGTTTTTTGTTTTTTTCTTAAACTATTTTCAGGATAGAAGAATCTTTATCCAGTCATGTGCAAAATTCAATAAACAATTTTCCATAAAAACGTAGAATTGTATGGCATGCCAATCTATAAAACTCTGCAGAATTCAAGCCAACATTGTTAGGTTCCATAAACATTACAGTTCTCACCTTGACCCTGAACTCCAGCTCAGTTTCAGATGTGGCTCTGTTTTGTAAAGGATATGAGCAAAACAATGATTTAAAAGAGAATAGGCTGCTAGCTCAGTTGGTGAAGAATTTGCCTGCAATGCAAAAGCCTTGGGTTTGATTCTTGGTTTGGGAAGATCCCCTAGAGAAGGAAATGGTAACCCACTCCAGTATTCTTGCCTGGAGAATCCCATGGACAGTGAAGCCTGGGAGTCTACAGTCCATGGGGTTGCAAGAATCAGACATAACTTAGTGACTAAATCACCACAGGCTGCAAAAATCTCTAATAATCTTGAAAGAAGCATTAAGCCATGAAGATCATATCTAAGTATGAATAATCTAAGTATGATCATATCTAATAATGGATAATCCAGTGGATCCAAGAAAAGAGTCATGGTAATGTGGAAATTTTTGAGTGTCTATCACATAAGCAAAGTGATAATAGCCCAGATAATTTAAAAACAATGAATTGAATCAACTGAGTTCATTAAAATAGGGCAAGTTTATACTGTGATAATTCATCTTTTCCTTTAAAAAGACTTATTCAGTCCATGACCATGTATTCTGTTTTCCCACAAATATATAGTTCTTTGAAGCATTGTTATTTACTAATCCTGAAATAAACATTTTTTAAAATAAAAATTAAGGAGAGAACTTGAAAGGAAGTTTCAAACAAAAACTTGAGAATTTTCATACTGGGACAATCAGTGAAATAAAAAGGAGTTCAGTTCAGTTCAGTGTCCAACTCTTTGCAACCCCATGAACTGCAGCATGCCAGTCCCTGTCCGTCACCAACTCCCAGAGTTTACTCAAACTCATGTCCATTGAATTGGTGATACCATCCAACCATCTCATCCTCTGTTGTCCACTTCTCCTCCTGCCTTCAATCTTTCCCAGCATCAGGGTCTTTTCAAATGAGTCAGCCCTTTGAATCAGGTGGCCAAAATATCAGAGTTTCAGCTTCAGCATCAGTCCTTCCAATGAACACCCAGGACTGCTTTCCTTTAGGATGGACTGGTTGGATCTCCTTGAAGTCCAAGGGACTCTCAAGAGTCTTCTCCAACACCACAGTTCAAAAGCATCAATTCTTCTGCACTCAGCTTTCTTTAGAGTCCAACTCTCACATCCATACATGACTACTGCAAAAACCATAGCTGGGGATTTTATAGAAAAAAATTATTGAGGAGCATATATGGAGATGAAAACAAGTGTTGTTTCCCTAAATTCCATCATTATTTGTTCTCAGACACAGTTAGCAGTAATTTTTCCACAGATCTACCTGCTTTGAAAAACTGCCTATTGAATAAGCAACTACATGCCAGATAAATGGTTTTCTGACCATGAATTTGTTGGCTTGGGTGTAATGGCACTTCCACCATTTGTTTATATATGTCATCCTACACTTTACTTTTCCTGCTGCCTCCTAACCTTTCTGCTTCAATTTGCAATAGTGGTTGATGTCTAAAATGTCTAGCCCTGAGGAGACAATCCCAAAATGAAACTGGGCAGTCAGACCTTGATACCACCGGTAGATCAGACTCATAATACTTAGGTTATGTCAGTCTAAATGTAATGGAGGCAGCAGTCTGTTCTAAAACAAAATTTAAAAAACCAAAAACCTGTTTTAAAACCTGCATTAAATTAGATTAAAAAGGAAATGGCTTGATTATTCTTATATGATACTGGACAGAAAATGTTGCCCAGGACATGGTCTCTCTGTCCCTTGTCACTGATGATGAAATGACCTTCTCTTTGACTTAAAAGATTATGTATCTCAACTTAATACTTCAATAATTTCTCATCTACCAGTACTTAATGGTGTTCCCAGAGTCTACCAACATTACTGCAACAGTGCAGGTGAGCACTGCATATGTATATAATAGGAATTGCCATTTAAGTAAAATCTTAAATATCACTCAGCCCTAGCTAGCTCTAAAAATACCTTTTTCTTACCCTTTATCTCTTTTCCTTCTCTTTTGCATTGTCATGAGAAAACCTGAAATCTCTAAAGTCTATAATTTCAAATATCATTACTGATAAACAAAAAATTATAGAACTGAATGACAAGTTGGAATGATTTGAAACCCAAAATTCAGGAAGCCAAGTTTGAGGCATAGGTTCATAATTCTTGTAGAAGGGTGCATTCTAAGTAGCTGTATTCAAATTCTCTACTCTTTGTGATACAGGTTTTTATCACTTCCATCATCTTTTTTTCTGATTCCACGTATAGTTTCCACAAAATGCTCTGCACACTCTGGATTACTAGAATTAGAACTCTGCTTTTTGTAGGAGCTAGAAGTGGGTTGCCATTTCCTTCTCCAATGCATGCATGCATGCATGCTAAGTTGCTTCAGTCATGTCTGACTCTGTGTGACCCCATAGATGGCAGCCCACCAGGCTCCTCTGTCCCTGGGATTCTCTAGGCAGGAATACTGGAGTGGGTTGCCATTCCCTTCTCCAATAAAGAGAAAAGAAAAATATGACTAGCTCACCAAATAAAGTTTTGTGTCAGCTTTTTCTGTGCAAGAAAGCTTGAGAGGTAGTTTAAGTACCATTTCTAATTCAGGTCAAAAACCAAAATTTCTAAGAAAATTTTCAAGATCACCTCCAAAATCACCCCTGCTTTCCAACACTATAACATGACACATTATATAATGTACACTTTAAGTCCATAAACTGAAAGACACAATAACATTTTTGATATTTACATTTAAGATTCCCCCTTTCCTTCCCTTCCTTCATTCCTTTTTTTTTTTCCCCATTCTTTCTTTTTTGGTATTGTCTTCACCTTCTGCTGTCTCCATTTATCCAAAATTTCTGGATTCTCACACTTTAAATCCACATGTGACTGCTAACCATTTAGTACTACCATTCTTCACCATCCCCAGTTTATGTAGGCCAAGACACTGGAGCTAACTGGATAATCTACTGGAGACAGAGAAGTTATCTTTGATCGATTTCTGTATGTTCCACTATATTTAGTGTTTCAGTCTCCTATCCTCTCTTATGTCTTCTGTGTTATGTTCCCCAGAGTGGAGAAGTGAGTACCACCTCTTCCATGGTGGCTCCGTGGAGGCTAATGACTTTTATTAATAGCAACAGACAATGCAGTTGACTGCACCCTCTTTTTGGAACATTGGCTTCTGCAATTTACAGGACATCACACTTTTCTGATTTTCTTCTTTCTTCTCTGACTTTCCCTTCTCAGATTTTTTCCTTTTTTTAGGCTGATTTCTGTTCCTCACTGTACTCTTGAACTGGAATATATTGGGCTACATTTGAATCTTTCTTTTTTCTGTGATATATACATAATTATGTGTACATGATAATATATTTTCTCCCCATATGCAATGTGTCATCTCTGTATAACACATCTCTTAATATACAGTATATCTTCTTTACATACATACAAATGTATGAGTCATTAAAATGCTATTGAAAAAATGGAATATTAATAATTATAGCCAAACAGATTCATGATATATTAGTTTCTAAAAACTTGGAAAACAACTGTGATCAAATAGCATGTTATATAATGGAGAATATGCTTTCTAATATTAAAATTGATTATCTTTTGAGAGGTAAGATAAGTAATTTTCTTATCTTTATTTTATGCCATTTCTTTCATGTGCTTATATACTATATTTGAACATATATAGTATATGTGTATCATAATGAACATATATTTGTATATAGTAGAGTACCAGAAACATTATTCTTAAAAAGTAATAGATCAATGAATAAAATAATTCTTAAATTTTACATGCTGCTGCTGCTGCTAAGTCGCTTCAGTCATGTCCGACTCTGTGCGACTCCATAGACGGCAGCCTGCCAGGCTCCCCCATCCCTGGGATTCTCCAGGCAAGAATACTGGAGTGGGTTGCCATTACATATTACTCCATTAATGTTTATTTAGCTTATTTTTAGATACAGATTTTATTAGACTCAATGGATATTATGTGGCATTTATAATGGAATAATAAGAGATTAAAATATTTGCATATNAGACGGCAGCCTGCCAGGCTCCCCCATCCCTGGGATTCTCCAGGCAAGAATACTGGAGTGGGTTGCCATTACATATTACTCCATTAATGTTTATTTAGCTTATTTTTAGATACAGATTTTATTAGACTCAATGGATATTATGTGGCATTTATAATGGAATAATAAGAGATTAAAATATTTGCATATATCATGTGGTCATCATATTTGGTGAATCATATGACCAAAATCACTTAAAATATCTCTCATGAAATATGCTCATTATCTAGTTCTATTTTTCATAATTCTCCCATTCTACCTTGGACTTTTCCAAATAGTTGAAATTGGAAATATAAGTTGAAATCTAGCTAAAATAATTTATTGCTTAAAATGGTATACTGACTTTCTTTTGAGAGTCTAATGCCGAATTATGAAATACATGAACACTCAATGGCTTAAAACAATAAGCATTTATTAGCCTGTGAACATGCAGTTCATTGATTTAACCTGGTCTTAGCTGGTCAGTTCTGTTCATTTGGGCTGGACTTATTCTCAGATCTAGTAATCAACCAGCTATAAACTGATGTAGGTTAGTTATGGGAAAACTGGTACAAATGACTCTCACCATTTGCCCTTAAATGTTTAGGTTGAGCATATTTTCTCAGTGAGGACAGAGATGAAAGGGCACAACTGAAAGCTTCCAAGTACTTTTCAAGGCTCTGCTTTTAAAATACTTGCCAATATTCCATTGACCAAAGCAAGTCTTATGCCCAAATCCATAGTAATAGTGCGAGAGTTCTGTTTGGCTTTAGGTCAAAAAACATGAACACTAGGTGGGGAGCAGAATAAGGGCAGCAATGGAAATAGTCTACCACATGTGATATGAACACATTGGAAACTACTGTAGGGGTTATAATCATCTATGGAACATATTAACATAAACATACACCTCTCCCTCAAAAACCTCACTGAATGTGTATATGTGTTCAAAAAGCCATGCAGATGATTGGAATATATACACCTGATTGGGAATCACTAGCTTAATAAAATTAATACCAAGAGATATGGTGTGGCAATTTGATTGGTCTAAGAATGTACTTGTATTTTTGGAACAGTCAAGCAGTTTATCTGGTTCAGGGCATCCACAGAAACTTGAAAAGTAAGCCATTTATTCAAAGGACAATTTCTTTCTAGGGCTTGTGATTTATCCCCTGTGCTTACTTTTTAAAATATAAAAATCAAGAATAATAAATATCTAACTTCAATAAAATGTTCCTCCTAGATTCCCTGTTTTCATGTTTTCAGTTGGTTTTTCTACTTATTTCATTTTATAATCCAGTTTTTTCCTTTATCCAGACTTCCCAAAGGATCTGTCTTCATTCTCATACTTGCTCTGATTCAGTGGACTTTTCTAATAATAGCTTAGTAGTAAACTCGACTAAAGTCTATGCCACAAAATAACTCTGCCTTTAGTATTTTAGTGCCATTTGAATTACTAATACCAGAATGTTATTTTCCAGCTCCATCATGAAATATTATTGTAGTAAAATATCAAAGGTCAGGTTAAAAATACTGAAATAAGAAAATATATATGAAAATTGACTCATGAATACACATAAATAAGTACAAGAACTCTACTACATTTTAACATAGGAAAAAACATAGACTATTTTCTCTTTTAATTTTTCCATTTTTTAATCTGCTTCATTGACTGGCTTTAAAATACTCTCTCATCTAGAAACTTCAATTCTTATGAAAAAAGGTTATTTTTGATGTTCAGGAATTTTGTTGGTATACCCCTGTTTTTGTCTATTTTCATTTGTTGCGCTTGCCTTGGTGTTTTATCTGTGAAACATTGCCAGACCAGTGTCATGAGTTTTTATGTCTGTGTACTCATCTAGAAGCTTTGGAGTCTAGGGAATTATCTAAATCTTCAATCGATTTTAAGTTGAATTTTGTTTATGATGTAAGATTAAGGCCTAATTCCACTTTTAAGTATGTGGATATCAGTTTTTCTAAATGCCATTTATTAAGGAAACTAACCTTTCCTCATTGTGCGTTTTTAGCACCCTTGTCAAAGATCGACTGACCATATGATACATGGACTTATTTCTGGGTTTTCTATGTGTTGTTCCATTGATGTGAATGCTTTTCCTTATGTCAATACCATACTTCTTTAATTACTGTATCTTTGAAGTATATTTTGTCTAAGTAAATGTGATGCCTTCAACTTTGTTCTTCCTTCTCCAAATTTTTTGGTTATTTAGATATTTTGTGTTTCCAAATGTAGTTTAGATTGTTTTTTTATACTATAAAAAAATGCCATTGGGATTTTGATAGGGATTGTTTTGAATCTATAGATCACTTTGGATAATATGGACATTTTAACAATATTATGTCCTTCAGTCAAACTAAAACTCTTCGGAGAAAAAGAAACAATGAATAGATTGAAACAACTACCAATAGCATTAAAAATGAACTGAGAAAATGCATAAACATTTCTCCAGAGAAGCCATACAGATGGTCAACAGGTTTTTGAAAAGGTATTAAATATCATTAACCATTAGGAAAATACAAATTATAGCTACAATGAGATATCACTTAATACCTGTTGCTGCTGCTGCTGCTAAGTCACTTCAGTCATGTCCGACTCTGTGCGATCCCATAGACGGCAGCCCACCNGTCAGTCTAAATGTAATGGAGGCAGCAGTCTGTTCTAAAACAAAATTTAAAAAACCAAAAACCTGTTTTAAAAACCTGCATTAAATTAGATTAAAAAGGAAATGGCTTGATTATTCTTATATGATACTGGACAGAAAATGTTGCCCAGGACATGGTCTCTCTGTCCCTTGTCACTGATGATGAAATGACCTTCTCTTTGACTTAAAAGATTATGTATCTCAACTTGATACTTCAATAATTTCTCATCTACCAGTACTTAATGGTGTTCCCAGAGTCTACCAACATTACTGCAACAGTGCAGGTGAGCACTGCATATGTATATAATAGGAATTGCCATTTAAGTAAAATCTTAAATATCACTCAGCCCTAGCTAGCTCTAAAAATACCTTTTTCTTACCCTTTATCTCTTTTCCTTCTCTTTTGCATTGTCATGAGAAAACCTGAAATCTCTAAAGTCTATAATTTCAAATATCATTACTGATAAACAAAAAATTATAGAACTGAATGACAAGTTGGAATGATTTGAAACCCAAAATTCAGGAAGCCAAGTTTGAGGCATAGGTTCATAATTCTTGTAGAAGGGTGCATTCTAAGTAGCTGTATTCAAATTCTCTACTCTTTGTGATACAGGTTTTTATCACTTCCATCATCTTTTTTTCTGATTCCACGTATAGTTTCCACAAAATGCTCTGCACACTCTGGATTACTAGAATTAGAACTCTGCTTTTTGTAGGAGCTAGAAGTGGGTTGCCATTTCCTTCTCCAATGCATGCATGCATGCATGCTAAGTTGCTTCAGTCATGTCTGACTCTGTGTGACCCCATAGATGGCAGCCCACCAGGCTCCTCTGTCCCTGGGATTCTCTAGGCAGGAATACTGGAGTGGGTTGCCATTCCCTTCTCCAATAAAGAGAAAAGAAAAATATGACTAGCTCACCAAATAAAGTTTTGTGTCAGCTTTTTCTGTGCAAGAAAGCTTGAGAGGTAGTTTAAGTACCATTTCTAATTCAGGTCAAAAACCAAAATTTCTAAGAAAATTTTCAAGATCACCTCCAAAATCACCCCTGCTTTCCAACACTATAACATGACACATTATATAATGTACACTTTAAGTCCATAAACTGAAAGACACAATAACATTTTTGATATTTACATTTAAGATTCCCCCTTTCCTTCCCTTCCTTCATTCCTTTTTTTTTTTCCCCCTTCTTTCTTTTTTGGTATTGTCTTCACCTTCTGCTGTCTCCATTTATCCAAAATTTCTGGATTCTCACACTTTAAATCCACATGTGACTGCTAACCATTTAGTACTACCATTCTTCACCATCCCCAGTTTATGTAGGCCAAGACACTGGAGCTAACTGGATAATCTACTGGAGACAGAGAANTTTTTTTTTTTCCCCATTCTTTCTTTTTTGGTATTGTCTTCACCTTCTGCTGTCTCCATTTATCCAAAATTTCTGGATTCTCACACTTTAAATCCACATGTGACTGCTAACCATTTAGTACTACCATTCTTCACCATCCCCAGTTTATGTAGGCCAAGACACTGGAGCTAACTGGATAATCTACTGGAGACAGAGAAGTTATCTTTGATCGATTTCTGTATGTTCCACTATATTTAGTGTTTCAGTCTCCTATCCTCTCTTATGTCTTCTGTGTTATGTTCCCCAGAGTGGAGAAGTGAGTACCACCTCTTCCATGGTGGCTCCGTGGAGGCTAATGACTTTTATTAATAGCAACAGACAATGCAGTTGACTGCACCCTCTTTTTGGAACATTGGCTTCTGCAATTTACAGGACATCACACTTTTCTGATTTTCTTCTTTCTTCTCTGACTTTCCCTTCTCAGATTTTTTCCTTTTTTTAGGCTGATTTCTGTTCCTCACTGTACTCTTGAACTGGAATATATTGGGCTACATTTGAATCTTTCTTTTTTCTGTGATATATACATAATTATATGTACATGATAATATATTTTCTCCCCATATGCAATGTGTCATCTCTGTATAACACATCTCTTAATATACAGTATATCTTCTTTACATACATACAAATGTATGAGTCATTAAAATGCTATTGAAAAAATGGAATATTAATAATTATAGCCAAACAGATTCATGATATATTAGTTTCTAAAAACTTGGAAAACAACTGTGATCAAATAGCATGTTATATAATGGAGAATATGCTTTCTAATATTAAAATTGATTATCTTTTGAGAGGTAAGATAAGTAATTTTCTTATCTTTATTTTATGCCATTTCTTTCATGTGCTTATATACTATATTTGAACATATATAGTATATGTGTATCATAATGAACATATATTTGTATATAGTAGAGTACCAGAAACATTATTCTTAAAAAGTAATAGATCAATGAATAAAATAATTCTTAAATTTTACATGCTGCTGCTGCTGCTAAGTCGCTTCAGTCATGTCCGACTCTGTGCGACTCCATAGACGGCAGCCTGCCAGGCTCCCCCATCCCTGGGATTCTCCAGGCAAGAATACTGGAGTGGGTTGCCATTACATATTACTCCATTAATGTTTATTTAGCTTATTTTTAGATACAGATTTTATTAGACTCAATGGATATTATGTGGCATTTATAATGGAATAATAAGAGATTAAAATATTTGCATATATCATGTGGTCATCATATTTGGTGAATCATATGACCAAAATCACTTAAAATATCTCTCATGAAATATGCTCATTATCTAGTTCTATTTTTCATAATTCTCCCATTCTGCCTTGGACTTTTCCAAATAGTTGAAATTGGAAATATAAGTTGAAATCTAGCTAAAATAATTTATTGCTTAAAATGGTATACTGACTTTCTTTTGAGAGTCTAATGCCGAATTATGAAATACATGAACACTCAATGGCTTAAAACAATAAGCATTTATTAGCCTGTGAACATGCAGTTCATTGATTTAACCTGGTCTTAGCTGGTCAGTTCTGTTCATTTGGGCTGGACTTATTCTCAGATCTAGTAATCAACCAGCTATAAACTGATGTAGGTTAGTTATGGGAAAACTGGTACAAATGACTCTCACCATTTGCCCTTAAATGTTTAGGTTGAGCATATTTTCTCAGTGAGGACAGAGATGAAAGGGCACAACTGAAAGCTTCCAAGTACTTTTCAAGGCTCTGCTTTTAAAATACTTGCCAATATTCCATTGACCAAAGCAAGTCTTATGCCCAAATCCATAGTAATAGTGCGAGAGTTCTGTTTGGCTTTAGGTCAAAAAACATGAACACTAGGTGGGGAGCAGAATAAGGGCAGCAATGGAAATAGTCTACCACATGTGATATGAACACATTGGAAACTACTGTAGGGGTTATAATCATCTATGGAACATATTAACATAAACATACACCTCTCCCTCAAAAACCTCACTGAATGTGTATATGTGTTCAAAAAGCCATGCAGATGATTGGAATATATACACCTGATTGGGAATCACTAGCTTAATAAAATTAATACCAAGAGATATGGTGTGGCAATTTGATTGGTCTAAGAATGTACTTGTATTTTTGGAACAGTCAAGCAGTTTATCTGGTTCAGGGCATCCACAGAAACTTGAAAAGTAAGCCATTTATTCAAAGGAAAATTTCTTTCTAGGGCTTGTGATTTATCCCCTGTGCTTACTTTTTAAAATATAAAAATCAAGAATAATAAATATCTAACTTCAACAAAATGTTCCTCCTAGATTCCCTGTTTTCATGTTTTCAGTTGGTTTTTCTACTTATTTCATTTTATAATCCAGTTTTTTCCTTTATCCAGACTTCCCAAAGGATCTGTCTTCATTCTCATACTTGCTCTGATTCAGTGGACTTTTCTAATAATAGCTTAGTAGTAAACTCGACTAAAGTCTATGCCACAAAATAACTCTGCCTTTAGTATTTTAGTGCCATTTGAATTACTAATACCAGAATGTTATTTTCCAGCTCCATCATGAAATATTATTGTAGTAAAATATCAAAGGTCAGGTTAAAAATACTGAAATAAGAAAATATATATGAAAATTGACTCATGAATACACATAAATAAGTACAAGAACTCTACTACATTTTAACATAGGAAAAAACATAGACTATTTTCTCTTTTAATTTTTCCATTTTTTAATCTGCTTCATTGACTGGCTTTAAAATACTCTCTCATCTAGAAACTTCAATTCTTATGAAAAAAGGTTATTTTTGATGTTCAGGAATTTTGTTGGTATACCCCTGTTTTTGTCTATTTTCATTTGTTGCGCTTGCCTTGGTGTTTTATCTGTGAAACATTGCCAGACCAGTGTCATGAGTTTTTATGTCTGTGTACTCATCTAGAAGCTTTGGAGTCTAGGGAATTATCTAAATCTTCAATCGATTTTAAGTTGAATTTTGTTTATGATGTAAGATTAAGGCCTAATTCCACTTTTAAGTATGTGGATATCAGTTTTTCTAAATGCCATTTATTAAGGAAACTAACCTTTCCTCATTGTGCGTTTTTAGCACCCTTGTCAAAGATCGACTGACCATATGATACATGGACTTATTTCTGGGTTTTCTATGTGTTGTTCCATTGATGTGAATGCTTTTCCTTATGTCAATACCATACTTCTTTAATTACTGTATCTTTGAAGTATATTTTGTCTAAGTAAATGTGATGCCTTCAACTTTGTTCTTCCTTCTCCAAATTTTTTGGTTATTTAGATATTTTGTGTTTCCAAATGTAGTTTAGATTGTTTTTTTATACTATAAAAAAATGCCATTGGGATTTTGATAGGGATTGTTTTGAATCTATAGATCACTTTGGATAATATGGACATTTTAACAATATTATGTCCTTCAGTCAAACTAAAACTCTTCGGAGAAAAAGAAACAATGAATAGATTGAAACAACTACCAATAGCATTAAAAATGAACTGAGAAAATGCATAAACATTTCTCCAGAGAAGCCATACAGATGGTCAACAGGTTTTTGAAAAGGTATTAAATATCATTAACCATTAGGAAAATACAAATTATAGCTACAATGAGATATCACTTAATACCTGTTGCTGCTGCTGCTGCTAAGTCACTTCAGTCATGTCCGACTCTGTGCGATCCCATAGACGGCAGCCCACCAGGCCCCCCGTCCCTGGGATTCTCTAGGCAAGAACACTGGAGTGGGTTGCCATTTCCTTCTCCAATGCATGAAAGTGAAAAGTGAAAGTGAAGTCGCTCAGCCATAGCGACCCCATGGACTGCAGCCCACCAGGCTCCTCTGTCCATGGGATTTTCCAGGTAAGAGTACTGGAGTGGGTTGTCACTGTCTTCTCTGTCATAGCTGTTAGGATGGATATTAAAAGAAAAAGATGAGTATTGTCCAGGATGTGGAGAAATTGCAACCCTTGTAAACTGTTGGATGAAATGCAAAAATAGTGATGCCACTATGGGAAATAGTATGGGGGATCTTCAATAGATGAAAAACAAAACTACCTCATGAGCCAGCAATCCCACTTCTGGGTATTTATTTAAATAATTGAAATTAGGGTCTTGAAGAGATAGTAGCATTTCCATATTGCAATACTAGTCACAGTAGCCAGATATGGAAACCAACCTGAATATTCATCAGTGGATATATGGTATAAAAATACAATGGACTATTACTCAGCCTGAAAAAAATATGAAAATTGTGCAATATGTGAAAACATGGATAAATTATAAAAACATTATACTAAGTGAAATAAGCCAGCTACAGGAGGGTATATATGGCATGATTTCATTTATATGAGATATCCAGAATAGTCAAACTAATACAAGTAGGGAGCAGAATACTGGTTGCCAGGGCTAGGAGAGAAGGGGAAATGGGGAGCTTCTAACCAATGGGTGTGAAGTTTCAGTAATGCACGCTGAATACACTCTAGAGATCTGCTGTATGTTATCATGCCTAGAATTAACAGTTCTGCATTATACACTTAAAGATCTGTTAGGAGGGTAGAACTCATAGTAATTACTACACGAGTAAAGGGCTTCCCTGGTGGCTCAGATGGTAAAGAACCTGCCTGCAATGCAGGAGACCAGGTTCGATTCCTGAGTGGGGAAGATCCCCTGGAGGAGGGTATGGCAACCCAGACCAATATTCTTGCCTGGAGAATCCCATGGACAGGAGCCTAGAGGGCTGCAGTCCGCAGGGTTGCACAAAGTCTGACATGACTGAAGCAACTTAGCACTCATGTCACAGTAAAACACAAATAAAAATAATATTATTGGATAAATTAGAATTAAATGTCATATTTGAAGAAACTCCTTAAATGGATGATCTACCTATTGAAAAGCTGAGGCCTGGTTTCAGAAAACTGGACCAAAGAAAGTCTAAAGGCATGTTTCCTGGCACCATGTTGCATCACCTTTTCTGAGTCTGAAGCCAAAACTCATAGCTTAAAGAGTAGGATGTTGATTGTCAATGTGTTACTAATCAAAAGCTAAGCCCTAAGATTTCTAAACCAGACACATTTGCAAAACCATTGCAATTTCTTATTTTTTTCCCCAGTATCAGCTATTCATCTCACACTCCTGAAAAGCAATGCATGACTTCATTCATTATGATCTGTGCTTTGGTTTGAACAATTCAGGAATATTCATCAAAATTTACCATTAATCAGTTAAAGATGTTCATAAACAAAGCCAATGAATAATTCATATAAAATTGAGTACATGTGCTCCTATGATGAATAATCATGAACTGATCTGGAATTTGTTAATGACTTATGAATATTTATCTCTCGATGGTACTCCTGTGCAATTCACAATACCATGAAAACAGCTTGCTTTCAGATTTCACTGTGTACTTCTGCTGAAGATGCCATTGGGACCATTAAGTATCTTTCCTAAAGGATTATAAGACAATAAAAATTGTTAATGTGATGTCATCTGCAAGACTTACTAAACACACAGAAGATATTTTTTTCCATATTCTCAATCCAGATTTTTCTCAGATAATATTGCCTTTCACCATATAATCTTCTTATATGACAAGAAGATTGCTATGTGAGGCTCCCTTAACTAGTCAGATGTGAAAAATGTGAAAAAATAAGTCAAATTGAAAACCAAATGCTGGAAATAACATTTCCTTGAAGCAGCCACTAATCTTATGCCAGGTGCAGAATGCAATGCTCTTCTGTGACTGTCTTCTTAGTGTGTCCTCTGGCCGCTTGCAAACTGGAAATTTGACAACAACTTTGGATTCAGTGTTTATATGAGATGAGATGCTTCAGCCTAGGATTGTCATCAGCTGGCCCTTCTCAGGATAAGGAGAGTTAACAAGCAACGTTTTTGGAACTCTTAAGGGGTTCCAAGTGCTTGGCAATCATTTACCAGTTAATCTTTGTTTGAGGGAGGTCAATTTTCATATGAATTTTCTGCCTGAATTTTCATATGAAGTGTTTCTCACAGATGTGAAATAATCTCTAAAAAGGCCACAGGGCAGCAAATCTAGGATAAAAGAAATAATCAGATATAGACCGGGAGCAATTTGAGGAACAAGAAAATTATACCTTTGGTTGACCATATGGATGTTCTTTCTACCAACCACTCTTGCTCTAGACACAGTCAGTGAGTCAGTTCAGTCGCTAACTTGTGTCTGACTCTTTGCCTCATGGACCGCAGCACGCCAGGCCTCCCTGTCCATCACCAACTCCCAGAATTTACTCAAACTCATGTCCATCGAGTCGGTGATGCCATCCAGCCATCTCATCCTCTGTCATTCCCTTCTCCTCCTGCCTTCAATCTTTCTCAGCATCAGGGTCTTTTCAAATGAGTCAGTTCTTCTCATCAAGTGGCCAAAGTATTGGAATTTCAGCTTCAGCATCAGTCCTTCCAATGAATATTTAGGACTGATTTCCTTTAGGATGGACTGGTTGGATCTCCTTGCAGTCCAAGGGACTCTCAAGAGTCTTCTCCAACACCATAGTTCAAAAGCATTGGTTCTTCTGCACTCAGCTTTCTTTATAATCCAACTCTCACATCTGTACATGACTACTGGAAAAACCATAGCCTTGACTAGACCGACCTTTGTTGGCATTACTTTATTTATTTATTTAGTATTCTACTATCAGTAACCTCCTATTAAGAAAAGCAAACACACTCTAAAGGACTTTGTTTTTACCTTAAGTGGCTAGAATTTGTACAGAATTATGTAACTCACATATTTAATTTTTTATTTTCTTGCTTTTAATTTTAAAAACAGTGACGATTTTATTTAACTTGCAACAATAAATGAGTTAACTAGCAAAGAAAAAAAAAATGTCTGTCTAGAATGTACCTGAAACTAAAATTTAGAAACTGAAAATTATTTTCAGTATCATTTCTCACTCAAAACAACACAAGAACACTGTTCAACCTTAAAAATAATATTTAGGCACAACACATTTCAAAGCAACTATCAAAATATTAAATTATTTTTGTATTTATTTATTTTTTTACATGAACTCCCAAACATGAACCCCCCTCCCACCTCCCACCCACATCATCCCTCCAGATCATCCCCATACACCAGCCCCAAGCATCCTGCATCCTGCATTGAACATAGACTGGCAATTCATTTCTTACATGATAGTATACATATTTACCTTATATTTCCCAGTACAATTAGTGACCCATCTGGTAGAAGCCAAGCCCAGATCTCCTCTACAAGCTACCCTCAGCTGCTCTGAGTGTTGGCTACTAAGAGCTCAAAGTTGCACCCTTCATTACCTTCAGCCCACAGGGAGCCGGCTTGTTCCGAAGTGGCTGGGAGATTACCCCACTCCTACCATTGGGCAAATTGTGCTAATGACTGACTGATAGTGGGACTGACATACCAGACCACTTGCCTGGTAAAAGAATTAATCTCTGCTGTTATTACATTCCAGTCTCTTGTGGGTAATGATTGAAAGTTGGAGGGCTACATACAGTACATGGGGTCGAAAGATTGAGCATGAATGCATGTACACAAAGCTTGAAGCGAGATTTTCTCAGAAACTACATTTTTGCTGAGCTTCTTCCCCTGACCTATGTGGCTTCCCATACCTTCTTTAAAGTTTTTTCTCTCCTTGTGTGCTCTGCTTAGTCGTTCAGCAATGTCTGGCTGTTTGCAACCCCATGGACTGTAGCCTGCCAGCCTCCTTTGTCCATGGGGATTCTCCAGGCAAGAATACTGGAGTGGGTTGCCATGCCCTCCTCCAGGGGCTCTTCCCAACCCAGGGATCAAGTGCAGATCTCCTGCATTGCAGGTGGATTTTTTTGCCAGCTGAGCTACTAGGAAGCCCTCTCTTTCCTTAAATCACTTATATAAAATCCTGTTTCAGGCTCTGTTTCTAGGGATCCTGACCTAAGACATATATTTTGGTTTTAAAACAAGCACATACCACTTAACTTCTTGTGAATGCACTTGTTCTAACAGGAAGCTAATTTAATAACAAGTCTATAGTAGCCCTTCGCCCTTATTTAATTTCTTCCTAAGTAACTTTTGTTTTATAAAAGAACCAGTTGAGTTCCTATAGTTCACTTGAAAGTCATGGGTAGTGTCGAGAATCTCTCAGACCTCTTTCTTGGCTAGGCCCCAGACAATCACTTTCCACCCAGCAGTCAGACACAGATAGCTCTGTCACTGTGTCCCAAACCAAACACCGTGCCTTCAAGCCCTCCCTTGGCCTGGCCCCAGCCAGACACTTCACACCTATGCACTGAATGCTCCCAAGTAACTTTTTAATTGGCACAAGCTTTAAAATAGTCCACAAAGTGAGTTTTCTAGAATATCACTGATTTAAAGAGTATTTGGATTTACCTCAGAAGTATATCTTTCTGTATTTAAGTCAAGAAATGAGAGCTGTCCTTTGTCAGTGTGCCCACAGCCCAGCCAAATCCTCACATTCTTGCTGTTATGATTCGTAGCAACCATGCATTCAACAGTAAAGCTTTTAGGTATTGATATACGTCTCATCAGACAGATTAACTCAGCTGAATTCAAAATGTCAAAGACCTGAGAAGTTTAAAAAATAACACACATCAAGTTAACACATGTCTGCTTGAAAGATTATGATGGTCGTTTAGTCACTAGGTCGCGTCAGAGTCTTTGAGACCTTATGGACTGTAGCCCACTATGCTCCTCTGTCCGTGGGATTTCCCAGGCAACAATATGGAATGGGTTGCCATTTCCTTCTCCAGGGGATCTTCCTGACCCAGGGATCAAACCTGCATTTCCAGCTTGGCAGGTGGATTCTTTACCACCAAGACACCTGGGAAACACCTAGAAAGATCATATCATTATGCATAATGTTACAGTTTCATCAGGAAAAATCTAAATTTGTTACTTAAACTGTGATCCACCCAGAGCAACAAGATTAACAAACTAGAGATAAAATTACATCACAAAAATACTTATTTTTAAACTGTGTATGGTATATACACTTTTTTATGTAGGGTGTGTTTTGTAACTTTGAATTCTTTGAAAAGAAATCCGCAAAGTGCCAAATTAACAGAAAGTTAGCAGAACCAGGAGCTATTCTTCATTAGCTTTATACCGCAGAAACACATCACATTGGAGATAAATATTCGAGCCAACAAGAGACTAGAGCTTCTACCAGTTGAAGGGAAATGAAATTTTGATCTTTGGGAACAAGCTTCCCTGGTAGCTCAACTGGTAATGAATCCACCTGCATTGCAAGAGACCTCAGTTCAACTTCTCTGTTGGGAAGATCCTCTGGAGGAGGGATAGGCTACCCATTCCAGTACTCTTGCCTGGAGAATCCCATGGACAGAGGAATCTGGTGGGCTACAGTCTATGGTGTCACAAAGAGGCAGACACAAATGAGTGACTAAGCACAGCATGGCAACAAACTCATAAATCACCTCTAGATTCTGTTTTTGTTTTTCTTTCAAGCACTAAAGAACTAGAGAGATGGCATAAAGCCAGTGTAAGGAAACAACCAGAAGGCAGGGAAATGGAATTAGACTCTCACGTCACAGCCACTTGCCTGCCATGAAGGAGACTCCAAGAAAGCTCCTTTTCACCCAGTGCCTCATCTGACAAAGGTATGAGTTTACCTATCTTGTCTAGCACACATGGTATTTTAAATAGGTATGAGAAAGTTTTTGAATACTGTCATATACTAAAAGAAAAAAAAAAACCCTCAAGGTGATAGGTAGGCTATAAAATACAAGTGAAGTATAAGTAAAAATTAGAAAAAGTAAAACAATAATTAAGCTTTGGCGAATATCACCAAGATACTTTTTTTTAAGTCTGTGTGATTAATTCTGGTAGCAACCAAAATTAAAAAGTAAGACAAGTAGTCAACATGATTATAGGTTGTTTGATAAAGGTAGTGTACATGTCCTCAGCTATTTCTCAGTAAGAAACTGAATAAAAACTTTTCAATTAATTATACAAAATTAAGAGTCCAAAACATAAAAACACCTCTTATTTTGATATATTAAATGTTTTATTTAAAACATAGTAAGAGGGACTTCTCTGGCAGGCCAGTGGTTAAGACTTCCACTACAAGGGACGAGGGTTTGATATGGTCAGGAAACTAATATCCTGCATGCCATGCAGTGTGACCAAGAAATAAAAACAAAATAATATTTTAAAAACTGCAAGAGTTCTATTTCCAATAATATGATAGATAGAAAAGGTTATTTGGACAATCCTTCCAGCAAACTACAATTTAAATGTGGAAGAAATTATTTTTTTAACCTCTTAAAAACATTACGGATATAACACCATACAGAATTATCAGGCCAAAATATTAATGAAAGGCAGAATCCAGAGAGGTCAGATGAGCCCCAAAGCCTGATTTTCCCTTAAGGCACTGGTCTACTGAAGTAAAACTGATTTGTGGTTCTGAATGCCTTGTGGGGCTGGTGGGAAAGAGTTAAATCTAGGGATGCCCAAAGTGGAGAATGTAGTAACAGGATAAAACTGGTATCCCAAAGGGCCATATATTCAGAATAAATGAAAACTAGAAATAAAGCCATGCTCCACTCCCACTGGTCTATAAGGAAAGTAGCCTTGGGACTTTACAGACATAGGGTGAAAGAGCAAAAGAACCCTGAGAAACTGTTATTCATAAGCTTGCTCTCAAGATTTCCAGATAAGATTCCCATCACCTAAGTGGTTCAAAAACATCTCAAGCCAGGAACTAAGTTTAAAGCAATTTATGGCAAAAAAAAAAAAAAAAAAAAAAAGTCATGAGGGTCTGATGTCACCATGAAGGGATTTAGTGCTTCTCTAGATATGAGGAGATGCAAGGATTAAGATCATAAAATCTGTTCCTAAAAACATCCAACTATATAAATCCTGTCCCACCAGATTCCCTGGAGAACAGTGTGGCTCACTCCACTGTGAACTCCCTCAGGAATTGTTGAAAGTCAACAGCTATAGCAGCATGGGGTTCAGTCTCTGTAGGGGCAGATGTCAAATGCATCTGTTGTTCAGTCACTGGCAGTGCTCTTGGTAAATGCCAATTTGTCATTGACAGTGGTGTCACCTGCATATCTGAGGTTACTGATATTTCACCCAGCAGTCTTGATTCCAGCTCATGCTTTATCCAGCCCAGCGTTTCTCATGATGTGCTCTGCATATAAGTTAAATAAGCAAGGTGACAATATACAGCCTTGACGTACTCCTTTTCGTATTTGGAACCAGTGTGTTGTTCCATGGCCAGTTCTAACTGTTGCTTCCTGACCTGCATATAGGTTTCTCAAGAGGCAGGTCATGTGGTCTGGTATTCCCATCTGCTTCAGAATTTTCCACAGTTTATTGTGATCCACACAGTCAGAAGCTTTGACATAGTCAATAAAGCAGAAATAGATGATTTTCTGGAACTCTCTTGCTTTTTTGATGATCAAGCGGATGTTGGCAATTTGATCTCTGGTTCCTCTGCCTTTTCTAAAACCAGTTTGAACATATGGAAGTTCATGGTTCACGTATTGCTGAAGCCTAGCTTGGAGAATTTTGAGCATTACTTTACTAGCATGTGAGATGAGTGCAATTGTGCAGTAGTTTGAGCATTCTTTGGCATTGTCTTTCTTTGGGATTGGAATGAAAACTGACCTTTTCCAGTCCTGTGGCCACTGCTGAGTTTTCCAAATGTGCTGGCAAATTGAGTGCAGTATTTTCACAACATCATCTTTGAGGATTTGAAATAGCTCAACTGGAATTCCATCACCTCCACTAGCTTTGTTCCTCGTGATGCTTTCTAAGGCCCACTTAACTTCACATTCCAAGATGTCTGGCTCTAGATGAGTGATCACATCCTCATGATTATCTGGGTCGTGAAGATCCTTTTTGTACAGTTCTGTGTATTCTTGCCACCTCTTCTTAATATCTTCTGCTTCTGTTAGATCCATACCATTTCTGTCCTTTATCGAGACCATCTTGGCGTGAAATGTTCCCTTGGTATCTCTAATTTTCTTAAAGAGATCTCTAGTCTTTCCCATTCTGTTGTTTTCCTCTATTTCTTTGCATTGATCGCTGAGGAAGCTTTCTTATCTCTCCTTGCTATTCTTTGCAACTCTGCATTCAGATCCTTATATCTTTCCTTTTCTCCTTTGCTTTTCACTTCTCTTCTTTTCACAGCTATTTGTAAGGCGTCCTTAGACAGCCATTTTGCTTTTTTGCATTTCTTTTCCATGGGGATGGTCTTGATCCCTGTCTCCTGTACAATGTCACGAACCTCATTCCATAGTTCCTCAAGCACTCCGTCTATCAGATCTAGTCCCTTAAATCTATTTTTCACTTCCACTGTATAATCGTAAGGGATTTGATTTAGGTCACACCTGAATGCTCTAGTGGTTTTCCTATTTTCTTCAATTTAAGTCTGAATTTGGCAATAAGGAGTTCATGATCTGAGCCACAGCCAGCTCCCGGTCTTGTTTTTGCTGACTGTATAGAGCTTCTCCACCTTTGGCTGCGAAGAATCTGATTTCAGTGTTGACCATCTGATGATATCAATGTGTAGAGCCTTCTCTTGTGTTGTTGGAAGAGGATGTTTGCTGTGATCTAAATACAGGCAGGAGTCAATTTATTTTTTGCCGCAGTCCTAAGAAGTTGTTGTTAGCCTTGTGTCTATTATATAGATGATTAAACTAAGGCATACGATGTGTAAATCAGTTGTTCAGCACATGGCTAGTAAGTGGCAGAGCTGGAATTCAGATCCATTCAGCAGGGCTCCTGGCTAGTCTGATGTGTGCTTAATTGCTCCGTCATGTCTGACTCTTTGCGATCCTTTGGACTATAGCCTGGCTTCTCTGTCCATGGGATTCCAGTGTTCTTGCCTGGAGTGAATTGCCATTTCCTTCCCCAGGGGATCTTCTGGACATAGGAATCAAACCCACATCTCCTGTGTCTCTTACACTGCAGGTGAATATTTACCCACTGAGCCATCAGGGCTGGTAATCATTCTTATATGCTATCTCCACCACCTACGAGATGTCTGCTGCCCCATTTTGTGTCTTGCTAGTCAAGAGTGTCCCACCGTATTTTGTCCATGACAGCAATTAACTGTATATACATTTCTGCTAAGTTTTATCTAAGAAGCTTGTTTTATGTCCAGTAACTCTTTTGTCTCTGGTAGGAGCTATTCAGTTATCCCTAGTATGCAACTCTTTTTATTCTCTGAAAGTCTTTTGAAGGAAAAAGTTTTAGAAATGCTTTTAAAATGCCATATAAGTGGGTCATTACTGTCCCTTTTAAAAGATTAGCTAGTCAGGAGGAAATGTGGAATTTTATATAATTTTTTCTAGAAAATCCTAAAATGTGTCTTGGAAAAAGGGGATGCTTTTGCAGTTAAGCCAGGTAGGGGATCATAACTAACCGGATGTGTATATATTAGTAATGAGTGCAGGATTGAACTGGCAGAGGAGATCGCATGATCTTTGACTTTTTTTCCATGATGCCAGGACATTTTTCTTAAGTGCAGGTGTGGTATTTCTGGGTATATTTAGGCAAAGTACTTTGAGACTGGAAATCCTGTTGATGTCACACACTGGGTGGTTAAATTCTTCAGTTTTTAGTGAATTTTAATGGTTGCTATGAGGTCAGTCTCTATTCAAAATAATTTTTCTATTTAGAGAGAGGAAAAATCTTTGAACTGTTTTACTTTCCTTTGAGTTCAGAACTATTTCACGCAGTTTTAAGTGTTTATCTCTGGACCAAGCTTTTAGATTATGTATATACATTTTTAAAGCAGTTCTCCCCATCTCATCAAAAGGATAGTAATATTTGTTAATAACCAGGAATTATAGTTATTGGTTAATTTACAAATATTTTTGGTATAATGGGAATGATATCTGACAGCTTTAAAAGAGCTGTGAATATGCAATGGTAAATATAATGCAAAAAATTATGAAATCTATTTAAGAGACCAAATTGAAAAAAACTAGGTTCTTAGAAACATTTCTAAAATTACCTAAATTGCTGATGTTTATAGAACCTTTTTCTTTTATGTTTAAGATTTTCTTCCTAGGAAAAAATTTCTAAGGGCCAATAGTCTTCTAAATGTCTATAAGATTTTATGAAAATTATTCTATTCACCTTTTTCATAAATATTGTATACAGTTGTCTTCAAATAAAATAGTCTGATTCAACAACAAGAAAATATAGCTTTATTATTAGAATTAACAGCAATTTTAAATAGACTGATTTCATATTCAGGATTTTTCAAAATTTTTCTCTCTTTCAGTTTGCTGACACTTTGTATAGATCTTAGGTATTACTAATACAGATTTTTCTTTTGTAGATCTACTGTAAAGATACTGTTTTCTCATTTATACTTATTACTGTAAAATCATAATTGCTATTTTAACAAAATAAAATCTGTTTTTAAAATAAAAGTCTTACCTGCATTAGCTCATATACTGTCTATTATGTCTCTCATGTACTTTTATTATACCTATATTAAAAAGGAAAAAAAATTTTTTTTACACGAACTCCCAAACATGAACCCCCCTCCCACCTCCCACCCCACATCATCCCTCCAGATCATCCCCATACACCAGCCCCAAGCGTCCTGCATCCTGCATTAATAAATAAATACAAAAAAAAATTAAAAAAAAAAATAATAAAATAAAATAAAATTTAAAAAAAGCAAAAAAATTGAGACAGATTTAGTCACTCAAAGTTGCAGTTAGTATTTGGCCAAGTTCAGTTTATACATAGGCCTTTTAAATATAGAACTTGCGTTCTTAAGCAATAATTTGTTTGCGTTTTATTTATTTAATTTTATATTACTTTTCTCCAACTTTACTGAATCATAATTGACAAATTCTGTTCTGTTTCTAAATCTCTAATAGTAGTACCCAGCTAGTGATAATACCACCCCCCTTTTTTTCCATCACCCATTATCACTTCCCTTATGCCCTCCATCTTCCTTTTCAAAAATTGTCTCCACGTTTCTAACTAATGTAGTTTACAGAACCGTGTCTTTATTTTTCACTGTTAAACTTTACTCATGGACTTACATTATAGAAGAGGATTTACCTCATAGAGTTCTTCCCTATGGGATTCCACTTCTATAGCCATTCTCCTAAAATACTAACATCCAACTTCCTAGTTAAGTCAGATTTCAGTGTTTACATTTTTATGGTTTTGCAAATATTGCTCTCAGTTGAGTCATTGTCAGAACTTGCACACTTCATTTCTATACTAAAGACACTAACACTTCATTTCTTGTGTGAGTTTTTCTTTATCTTGGAGTTACCTCATTCACTTCATTTGCTTTTTCTATATACTTAACACTAACTCAGCACCCAAATGCTTTTAAAGAACTGTAAAATTATTTTCAATATGATCTAATACTTAATATACATCTGTCAGTTTTACTATTTTCCCCTTGATATGTCCTTCCTGGATTTCTCTGTTTCCCTTGCTCCCATCTGACCTGTTTATTCACAAAACCCACTGAACATATGGCTTTGAATATTACCATTTTTCATCATCCTGAGAATTTTCTTCCTCTGACTTCTCTATTGGATCTCATGTGTTCCATTTTGGTATTTACTTCCTAATTTAGGTGGAGTATTTTCTAAGAGATCAGGAATAAAGCATTTAAAGACCTCATACATGTAATCATGACTTGACTTTAAATTGTAGGCTGAAATTATTTCATTGACTTTTAATTTTCTAGATTGATCTTCTAGAAATACCCTGAATACCTATAGGTTGAAATACCCTGCAAATTTTGTATGTAACCTTTTTCCTTCTCTGGAAAGAAGATCTGAATATCGGTTTGAAGTATCATAATGATCTTGCCTGGCTTACTGTGATGTTTTTCTTCCTATGGAGTAATAAGACAGTCCTTATATATAATCTGAAACCCATAGGATTCAGGTCCAAGAAATCTCCCTCCCTGTATCTTTCTTTGTTATCTCTTTCTGGAACTATTAATTGCTGGTTAAATTTTTTATTATCAAATATTTATCTTCATCAGGGTTAACAAGTGTTTCTATAAAGGGCTAAATATTAATATCTTAGACTCTGAAGGCCATAGAGTCTCTGGCACAAGTGCTCTAACTCTGCCTATAAAAGCAGTCATAGATGACACCTAAAGGAATGGGCGTGGTTATGTTCTAAGAAAACATTATTTACAAATACGATCAGTAAGCTGATTTGGTCTGCAGAGAATTGTTTGCCAACACTGATCATGATCCACTTTACTGAAATCATCAATTTTAATTTTTATAATTTACCAAATCATTGCTTTGGATTTTCAGGCATAGATTTGCATAAACAAAATAGCACAAAAACATAGATTCTTTCTTTCCACTGCTACAACATTCTTTGTAAAAAAATTTTTTTGACAAGATGTTTCAAATGAAGGACTTAATACTATTGAAAGCAATATTCTAATGTTAATGTGAATGATTCTAGTATCATACTAGCTTTTAGTTTAAGAGGATTTCTTAATTATCAAACTTATTTTTTTTAACTTTAAGTACAGTTTAATTGAATTGAATTTAATTGAATTGCCTATGCCCCAACCAGTAATGCTGAAGAAGCTGAAGTTGAATGGTTCAATGAAGACCTACAAGACCTTTTAGAACTAACACCCCCAAAAGATGTTCTTTTCATTATAGGGGACTGGAATGCAAAAGTAAGAAGTCAAGAAACACCTGGAGTAATAGGCAAATTTGGCATTGGAATACGGAATGAAGCAGGGCAAAGGCTAATAGAGTTATGCCAAGAGAACGCACTGGTCATAGCAAACACCCTCTTCCAGCAACACAAGAGAAGACTCTACACATGGACATCACTAAATGGTCAACAGCGAAATCAGATTGATTATAATCTTTGCAGGCAAAGATGGAGAAGCTCTATACAGTCGGCAAAAATGAGACCCGTAACTGACTGGCTCAGACCATGAATTCCTTATTGCCAAATTCAGACTTAAATTGAAGAAAGTAGGAAAACCACTAGACCATTCAGGTATGATCTAAATCAAATCCCTTATAATTATACAGTGGAAGTGAGAAATAGATTTAAGGGACTAGATCTGATTGCTAGAGTGACTGATGAACTGTAGACGGAGGTTCTTGACATTGTACAGGAGACAGGGATCAAGACCATCCCCACGGAAAAGAAATGCAAAAAAGCAAAATGGCTGTCTAAGGACACCTTACAAATAGCTGTGAAAAGAAGAGAAGCGAAAAGCAAAGGAGAAAAGGAAAGATATAAGGATCTGAATGCAGAGTGGCAAAGAATAGCAAGGAGAGATAAGAAAGCTTCCACAGCGATCAATGCAAAGAAACAGAGGAAAACAACAGAATGGGAAAGANCTTGGAAGGAAAGTTATGACCAACCTAGATAGCATATTCAAAAGCAGAGATATTACCTTGCCAGCAAAGGTCCATCTAGTCAAGGCTGTGGTTTTTCCAGTGTGAGAGTTGGACTGTGAAAAAGCTGAGCACTGAAGAATTGATATTTTTGAACTGTGGTGTTGGAGAAGACTCTTGAGAGTCCCTTGGACGGCAAGGAGATCCAACCAATCCTTTCTAAAGGAAATCAGTTCTGAATGTTCTTTGGAAGGAATAATGCTAAAGCTGAAACTGCAATACTTTGGCCACCTCATGAGAAGAGTTTACTCATTGGCAAAGATTCTGATGCTGGGAGGGATTTGGGGCTGGAGGAAAAGGGGATGACAGAAGATGAGATGGCTGGTGGCATCACCAACTCAATGAACATGAGTTTGAGTGAACTCCGGGGGTTGGTGATCGACAGCGAGGCCTGGAGTGCTGCAATTCATGGGGTCACAAAGAATCAGACATGACTGAGAGACTGAACTGAACTGAAATGAACTGAATTCCATAGAAACAGACATCTATTAAGGTAGTCATGATTTTTTTTTTCCCCTAGCAACCTAGGATATAATGTAATAATAACATAATAGTATTATTTACTTGGTAGGATAAATCTCAGTTAATCTTGGAGAAAGCAATGACACCCCACTCTAGTACTCTTTCTGCGAAAATCCCATGGACAGAGGAGCCTAGTGGGCTGCAGTCCATGTGGTCACTACGAGTCCATGTGGTCACTACTGAGCGGACTTCACTTTCACTTTTCACTTTCATGCATTGGAGAAGGAAATGGCAACCCACTCCAGTGTTCTTGCCTGGATAATCCCAGGGATGGGGGAGCCTGGCGGACTGCCATCTATGGGGGTCGCACAGAGTCAGACACAACTGAAGTGACTTAGCAACAGCAGCAGCAGCAGTTAACCATGGTGTTTGATTTCAGTTGCCAGAAGTTTAAGTAGGATTTTAACGTATATTTATTTTAATGGTCTTACATAATCTTTTAAAAACACATATTCAATTAATCAATTAATTGAATCCACACCTCATGCATATGGCTGTCTCTTATACACATCTAAGCTATGCCCACAGCCCGCTGCTCCTGTTCTAGTCTGCAGGCTGGGCCTCGGCTATTTGCCATCGGGGGTGTGGCCCAGGGTCCCAGTCAGGCTGTGGAGGCACTGTGTCTGCGCGACGGGGTCTGAGTGCCTGATGGGACCTGTCCACAGAAGCAGTTCTGTGCCAGGAGTAGGTGTCTGTGGCTCCTTTCGCTGCTGAGAAAGCTCACTGTGGCTCTGTGGGGTGAGGGAGGCACAGGGGGGGCACTTGAGACACTGCCCCTGGGATGTGGGGGCGGCCTTCATCTTTAGCGGAACAGACCCTTCGACCCACCTTTACTCCCATCCATTCCTGGACCATGATGCCCAGCTCCACCCTTGCTCTGGAAACTACTGGGCCTCTGGCCAACTGGAAAGTGGGAGAGGGCAGTTGGCCTCCTGCCCTACGGCTTGGTGCCTGCCTGGAGTTGATCAGGCCCACCCCAATGGCTATTCCTGAAAACTCCTCGCTGTCAGCCTGCCTGGAAGGCCCCCGTGGACCCAGAAGAGTTCAGAGAAGGCGGGAACACAGAGGGGTGTAGGCGTCGATGTGGGGACCTCCAGAGGGCCAGAAGAACATTGACTGTGGGCCCTTCACACTGCTGGCTCTGTGACCTCGGGCAAGTCACTTCACCTCTCTGTGCCTCAGCATCCTCATCTGTAAATGGGGACCTCGGGGACCTTCCTGCCCTGCCTACCTCACAGGGCTGTTGTGAGGACTCGGGGGTTCAGATGTGGAAGTAAAAGTGCTGCTAACTCCGGCCCGTGGCCTCTGCTGTGGACTCCTGTGTTACCCCTGTGTCCCTGGGTCTCTTCTGGGGACCTCAGCTTTCCTAGGGATGAGGGTCTAGAGGAGACTTTAGGAGGGTCGGGGAAGGCAATGGCACCCCACCCCAGTACTCTTGCCTGGAAAATCCAATGGACGGAGTAGCCTGGTGGGCTGCAGTCCATGGGGTCACTAACAGTCGGACAGACTGAGCGACTTCACTTTCACTTTTCTCTTTCATGCATTGGAGAAGGAAATGGCAACCCACTCCAGTATTCTTGCCTGGAGAATCCCAGGGATGGGGGAGCCTGGTGGGCTGCCGTCTATGGGGTCACACAGAGTCGGACACGACTGAAGTGACTTAGCAG
>SJYX01006049.1:198458-221914 GCA_006410675.1 Oreotragus oreotragus
GCTTCCCTTCTTTTCACAGCTATTTGTAAGGCCTTCTCAGACAGCCATTTTGCCTTTTTGCATTTCTTTTCCATGGGGATGGTCTTGATCCCTATCTCCTGTACAATGTCATGAACCTCTGCCCATAGTTCATCAGGCAGTCTGTCTATCAGATCTGGTCCCTTAAATCAGGCCTGTTTGGCAAAGAGAACCTTAGTATTTTTTTCTTCCCACATATATTTGTGAGTTTGAATTTTTAGCACATATGGCCATTAAAAAAAAATAAAACTGGTCAAATAGAAACAATTATATATGCATTGTCATTTTCAATCTCTTCTGTGTTTTAAAATATTTATTTAAACTTCATTTTAGCATATTCATTTTGAAAATCACTTTTTAGTGTAATTAAATTTTGTGTGTTTATGTGTTAGTTGCTCAGTCATGTCTGACTCTTTGTGACCCCATGGACTGTAGCTCACCAGGCTCCTCTGTCCATAGAATTCTCCAGGCAAAGAGTATTGGAGTGAGTTGCCATTAGTTTCTCCAGGGGATCTTTCCGATGCCGGGGTCAAACCTGGGTCTCCCAAATTGCATGCAATTCTTTATCGTCCAGCCACCAAGGAAGCACATTTAAAGTTTGCTTTTGCTGTATTGTATAGTTTGTATTAATTTCCTTTTTTTCCTGAAGTGGTAATCAAATTTTTGATTAACTATGTCTTCATAATATTGTCTATACATTATATGTAAATAATAACTGAATTTTAAAGGTATAAAATATGTTTCATGCAAAATTTTTTTAACTTTGACAATTATATGACATTTTTTGCCCCAGGAAGGGAGACTGTTGTACAAAATATTTAGAATCATTGATTTGCTTTGTGAGACTTAAATAATTTCGCCATTGATTAAATATTTTAGCTCTTATTTTTCTCTAATCTATATTAGCTAAAGGTTTCCCTCATAGCTCAGTTGGTAAAGATTCTGCCTGCAATTCAGGAGACCCCAGTTCAATTCCTGGGTCTGGAAGATACACTGGAGAAGGGAAAGGCTATCCACTCCAGTATTCTGGCCTGGAGAATTTCATGGACTATATACAGCAAAGAGTCAGACATGACTGAATGACTTTCACTCATTTTTAATATTAGCTAATATTTTCAGGTAAATAAAAGCAATCCTGAAAGTGAAAGTGTTAGTTGCTCAGTCATTTCCACCTCTTTGCAATCCCATGGACTGTAGACCACTAGGCTCCCATGTCCATGGAATTTTACAGGCAAGAATACTAGAGTGGGTTGCCACTTCTTATTTCAGGGGATCTCTCCAACCCGGGAATTGAACCCATGTCTCCCACATTGGCAGGCAGATTCTTTATGGTCTGAGCCACCAGAATATTGGCTAACATTTTCAGATAAATGAAAATAGTTATATTGCCTGACAGTAGTTATTAATATTACAGTATTCTTCAGTTAATAGAAATATCTCTTCTATTGATATTTTACCAAAAATTTTATTTGTTTTATAATCACAAATGGATGGTGCTTTATTTTATAAAATTTGAGATTTCTTTAATTCGTATTTTTTTCCTCCTTTGAACCATTAGGCAGTGAAGCATATTCATAGATTTCCTGATAGGTGTTCATGAATTTCTAGATTAAAGAAGCAAAAAATTATCATAAGTCAAATACAGTAAATTTTTCATTCATGATGAATATATGGTATTAAAACAGACCTACCATTAGCTGTTAAATTGATGAAGACAAAACAGAAGAAGGCATTAATATTCAAAATAAGAAATAATAAGGAGAGATCACTACTGAAACATAAGAAATTTAAATTTAAATAAGTTTATATATTTTCAATCAAATAAATTTGAAGACCTCAATGAAATGGATAATTTCTTAGGGAAATACAATTAACAAAAGTAACCCTAGTCGAGTTAGACAGCTTCAACAGGGCAATTCCCTAATCCAGAAAATGATTAAGGAACTATCATGTAAGTGCCAGGCTCAAATGGTTTCACAAAGGAATTCTACCAATCCTTCAAACTAGATAATCTCATTACTCTATAAATCACTTGAAAGCACTAGCAGTAGGGAAAAACTTAAAAATTCCCTTTAGAAAGCAATTATAACATGCATAGCTTAGATTCCTTCTTCTGTCTTCAGTACGGCTTTTCATCATTTGCTTTCATTCCAATAAGCCTGTCCACGAGAAGGAAACGACGTGATAGTGTGAAAGATCATATGGTGCTCTGTGGTGAATTACTTTTCTTCTTCTGTATTAAAGCCTTAGCATTCTCTGTCATCAGACTATATGTGGGTCTTATTTGTATTGAATATAATTTTTCATTTTGATTTGTTATTACTTGATTTTTACTGTTTAAACATATATAGACTGAATTTGGGCTCATTTTCACTAGGTATATAATATTATTGCTCCATTGCTGACGTATGTTTTTAATCCTTGTGCCTTTGCAATATACATACTTGCTAATATTATAGTGTGACTTCTTTCTACATTTATTGTTTTCTGCTGTGCATGCTACTTTGCTTGAAAATTATAATTCACCTCTTTATTCTTCATGATTTTCTTATGTAGATTTTTTCTTTTAATCTTCTAAGTCAGTAGTGTCCATGACATAAAGTTTGATGCAGAGTATATTACTTAACATATGTGAATCACTTAGAAAAGTACTTGACGTAAGTATTTGACAGTAGTATTTTGTTTCAAGTAAGCAAAATTTAGCTATATATTTAAATTCTGTGTGGACTCTCAGTTTTTGTAAATGTATGTACGCTGGGCATATCTCAGTCATGGTGGATGTCAGATTCCTTTATCCTTTCCTGCCTCGTGGTCTGTTCCCTTGCTCCATCAGCTGCTACCAGGACAACTAACCCATGTGCCCTTGGTCTTCCACCCATTTGAGACTGAAGCCCAAAGTCTCATTATTCTCCCACTACTCACAGATGTACTCCAAAGTCAAACTTGCCTGTTACTCCAGGTATCTCTCGACTTCCTACTTTTGCATTCAAATCCCATATGATAAAATGGACATCTTTTTTGGTGCTACTTCTAAAAGGTCTTGAAGGTCTTCATAGAACAAGTCAACTTCAGCTTCCTCGGCATCAGTGGTTGCGGCATAGACTTGGATTACTGTGATGTTGAATGGTTTATCTTGGAAATGAACCAAGATCATTCTGTCATTTTTGAGATAGTACTCAAGTACTGCATTTCAGACTCTTTTGTTGATTACAAAGGCTACTGCACTTCATCTAAGGGATTCTTGCCCACAGTAGTAGATATAATGGCCATCTGAATTAAATTTACCCATTTCCATTCATTTTAGTTCACTGATTTTCTAAGATGTTGATGTTTAATCCTGCCATCTCCTGCTTGACCATGTCCAATTTGCCTTGATTCAGGGACCTAACATTCAAAGTTCCTGTGCAATATTGTTGTTTACAGCACTGGACTTTAGTTTTACCACCAGACACATCCACAACAGGGCGTTGTTTCCACGTTGGCTCAGCCAGCCTCTTCATTCTTTCTGGAACTACTTCTCCACTCTTCCTCAGTAGCATATTGGACACCTTATGAACTGGGAGGCTCATCTTCCAATGTCGTATCTTTTTGCCTTTCCATACTGTTCATGGGGTTCTCAAGGCAAGAATACTGGAGTGGTTTGCCATTCCCTCCTCCAGAAATTGACTTCTGCAATTGCTGGGGAACGACCAGGTAATACACCTGAAACCAGGGATATTAGCTCCTCTTGTCATGAAATTTGACTTTGACCAGCATTGGAGATGGGGGTAGGTGTGGGGGAGTGATATGATAGATGTAGTAGTGTTAGTCTTTTAGTTGTGTCTGACTCTTTGCGACCCCATGGACTGTAGCCCACCAGGCTCCTCTGTACATGGGGATTCTCCAGGCAAGAATACTGGAGTGGGTTGCCATTCCCTTCTTCAGAATAATAGATCGGCAAATAAGTTAAATTACCCTTTCCATACTTTTCTGAAAGATAGTATTTGTATCCTGTTTGGCTGAGTTAATGGACATGTCTGTTTGTGAAACTGCATGTTCATATAATTTTCTTGTGTTTTTTAGAATGTCATTAGTTCTGTCCTGATTAGATCATCTCCACTGCATAATGATTTTCTGAAATAACCCATGTTTTCATGACTTAGTAACACAATAACATGTAGATTATGAATAGCAGTTTTGAACTTGCTTCAGAAACCTTTCCATTGGGATCCACTCACAGCTAGCAAATATTCACAACTTATAATAGATGAGTTGGGATATTATTCTCAAGTGTATTGTATGCTACTTCTGAAATCTCAAAAGACCTAAAGCTGTTGTCTTAGTTGTTAGTGTCAGGAAGTACCATACAATGTAAAATATTTCTTTTTATCTTAAATATCCAAGAACATCACAGACAGTTGTCATCCAGACCCCTCAATATCTATAGAATTTCTCCAATAGTGTGTTGGTAAATGTTTAACAGTTAGAACTGGACATGGGACAACAGATTGGTTCCAAATAGGAAAAGGAGTACGTCAAGGCTGTATATTGTCACCCTGCTTATTTAACTTCTATGCAGAGTACATCATGAGACGTGCTGGGCTAGAAGAAGCACAAGCTGGAATCAGGATTACTGGGAGAAATATCAGTAACTTCAGGTATGCAGATGACACCACCCTTATGGCAGAAAGCAAAGAAGAACTAAAGAGTCTCTTGATGAAAGTGAAAGAGGAGAGTGAAAAAGTTGACTTAAAACTCAACACTGAGAAAACAAAGGTCATGGCATCTGGTCCCATCACTTCATGGCAAATAGATGGGAAAACAGTGGAAACAGTGACAGACTGTTTTGGGGGCTCCAAAATCACTGCAGATATTGACTTCAGCCATGAAGTTAAAAGACCCTTACTCCTTGGAAGAAAAGTTATGACCAACCTAGACAGCATATTCAAAAGCAGAGACATTACTTTGCCAACAAAGGTCTGTCTAGTCAAAGCTGTGGTTTTTCCAGTAGTCATGTATGGATGAGAGAGTTGGACTATAAAGAAAGCTGAGTGCTGAAGAATTGATGCTTTTGAACTGTGGTGTTGGGGAAGACTCTTGAGAGTCCCTTGGACTGCAAGGAGATCCAACCAGTCTATCGTAAAGGAAATCAGTCCTGCATATTCATTGGGAGGACTGATGCTGAATTTGAATCTCCAATGCCTTGGCCACCTGATGCAAAGAACTGACTCTTTGGAAACGACCCTGATGCTGGGAGGGATTGAGGACACGAGGAGAAAGAGACAACAGAGGACAAGACGGCTGAATGACATCACCGACTCAACGGACCTGAGTTTGAGTAAATTTCGGGAGTTGGTGATAAATAGGCAGGCCTGGAGTGCAGTAGTCTTTGGGATAACAAAGAGTCGGCCATGACTGAGCCACTGAACTGAACTGAAATGTTTTAACAATTAGCTCTCTAGTAAAGAAAAAAAACAGTACTCTTTTTTAGATATGTAAATTCTTTCATAGAACTACTTCCACTATTGCCAAAATTATTGAATCTCCAATGCCTTGGCCACCTGATGCAAAGAACTGACTCTTTGGAAACGACCCTGATGCTGGGAAAGATTGAGGACACGAGGAGAAGGAGACAACAGAGGACAAGACGGCTGAATGACATCACTGACTCAACGGACCTGAGTTTGAGTAAATTTCGGGAGTTGGAGATAAATAGGCAGGCCTGGAGTGCAGTAGTCTTTGGGATAACAGAGTCGGACATGACTGAGCCACTGAACTGAACTGAACTGTTTAACAATTAGCTCTCTAGTAAAGAAAAAAAAAACAGTACTCTTTTTTAGATATGTAAATTCTTTCATAGAACTACTTCCACTATTGCCAAAATTTGGCTCTCTGTGCACCAATGCCAAACTGAAATACAGAGAGTCATGGAGGAGAAGGAAAGATTGGCTTCATTAATTTGCCAGGCAAAGGGTGCTAGCACCTCAAAAACTGTGCCCTCCTCCCTGGGGAATAGGGAGAGGTTATTAACCTATAGTCAGGCAAGAATGTTGCAGGAAGAGGGACCCCTTCAGGGCATGAGAGTGGGCTCTTGTCTAACACTTGGAAATGAATTGTCCAAAGAGCCCTACATGCTGACAAAGGAAGAGATTTTATTGGTAAGGAGCACCCTGGAGCAGTAGCATAAGGGAACCTGGGATAATTGCTCTGCATTGCAGGAAGAGGGACCCCTTCAGGGCATGAGAGTGGGCTCTTGTCTAACACTTGGAAATGAATTGTCCAAAGAGCCCTGCATGCTGACAAAGGAAGAGATTTTATTGGTAAGGAGCACCCTGGAGCAGTAGCATAAGGGAACCTGGGATAATTGCTCTGCTACTAGGACCTCCTGTCATAAGATAACTCATGCAAATGGTTACTACGGTGCCTGACGAGGGGGGCGGTTTTGGTCAGTGTGCTTCCCCTAACTGGGGTATGTGATAAGGATCAAGGCAGTCATAATCTTCATTTCTTTTCTGCAAAATTTTGAAAGGGTGGGGTTGCTGACAAGCTTATGGTGTGTTCAGGGTCTTAGGTTGCCTCCTAATCTTGATGTGCTCCTCTGGTCACTTTACCTTTCCTCGGATGGTTTTCTTGCTGCTTCTCCTTTGATTAGTGACTGTTCTTCCCTTTGGAACTCAGAGAAAGTCATGGAGGCTGGAGTGTTGCCTGCAAGGATGGGGAACAAAAAAGCCTCTATGCCCAGGAGTCCCACAGGGCCCTACTCAGCATCATCACCATGGCTTAGTTCAAATTATCAAAGTGGCATTTCAGAATCCATACTTGGGAAGAGATACACACATTTGGATCTCAAAAGCTGTTGCAGGCCAGCTGCATGAAATCTCTTTTATATTCTGATAATGAATTACTAGGTGATCTAGGCTACATGTAGCATTCTGCTTATCAGGATCAATATGGTGTTACTTCTAGTAGTATTAANTTTCAGAATCCATACTTGGGAAGAGATACACACATTTGGATCTCAAAAGCTGTTGCAGGCCAGCTGCATGAAATCTCTTTTATATTCTGATAATGAATTACTAGGTGATCTAGGCTACATGTAGCATTCTGCTTATCAGGATCATTATGGTGTTACTTCTAGTAGTATTAAACTATGTTTTTTTTCCCCCAGTAGTCATGAAGAAGGCTGAGCGCTGAAGAATTGAGGCTTTCAAACTATGGTGTTGGAGAAGACTCTTGAGAATTCCTTGGACTGCAAGAAGATCAAACCAGTCAGTCCTAAAGGAAATCAACCCTGAATATTCATTAGAAAGACTGGTGCCAAAACTGAAGTTCCAGTATTTTGGCCACTTGATGTGAAGAGCCGACTCATTGAAAAAGATCCTGATGCTGGGAAAGATTGAAGGCAGGAGACGGGGACAACAGATAATGAGATGGATGGATGCCCTCACTGACTGAATGGACATGAGTTTGAGCAAGCTCTGGGAGATGGTGATGGACAGGGAAGCCTGGCATGCTGCAGTCCATGGGGTCACAAGGAGTCAGACAACAGCAACAAAACATTGAGCAGGGCTCAACTTTTGAAAGAATATTGTAGCCCAGTAACAGAACATAAACTGATTAGAATCAAGAGAGTCCAAGATGGAAGACAAGTCAAGTTGTCTTGATCCTCAGTCAGCAAGGTATATGACACACCCAGAAGCACCATGACAGTTTCAGTGAGTGAAAGTCAGTCAGTTGTGTCCAGCTCTTTGTGATCCCATGGACTGTACAATCCATGGAATTCTCCAGGCCAGAATACTGGAATGGGTAGCCTTTCCCTTCTCCAGGAGATCTTCCCAGCCCAGGGATTGAATAATCCAAGTCTCTGGCATTACAGGCAGATTCTTTACCAGCTGAGCCATAAGGGAAGCCCATGACAGTTCCAAGACACCATCAAAAGACCAAAAATTGGCAGTGGCCCAACTCTTGGAAATCTCTACCCCTTAGATAAAGTAATTGGAATAATCCTCCCACTCATTAACCCCAAATTACGCAGCCCATAAAAGCTAACCATGCCACATTTCGAGGCTGCTGGACTGGCCCTCTGCAGTGGGCCACGCTCTCTCTGTGGGGTGTGCTCTTTGAATCTGAATAAATCCACTTTATCTGTCACTGAGTACCTTCTGTGATGAGACATTAAGAATCTGAGGTCCATTAGGTCCTGAAACCAAGTAACGTGGACCTTGGCTGGGTTCAAGTCCTGGTCACATGGGTTTGAGTCCCAACCTGTATATTGGCTGGATTTGAGTCCCAGCACATGGGTTCAAGTCTCAGTCTGAGGTCAACAGTTTTGTTAACACAAGTCGTGTGCCCAATAACACAGTGAGGCCAACCAAACTGAAACATCGGAGTCTGGAGTGGAGAAAAGTTTATTTCAAGGCCATACAAGGAGCTGAGGTGGCTCCTGCGCTAAAAAGCCTTGAATTCTCCCAAGGGTTTTGGTAAAGCATTTTTTAAAAGCCAGGTGAGGGAGAAAGAAGTCACGGGGTGCATGATCAGATTGTGCACATTTCTCTGGTTGACTGATGATGAGGGAACAGGGTGTCACAGGGGTTAAGATTATCAGTCCTTAGGCTCTAGGAAGTCTGGGGATATGTGCTCACCCAGCAGGTAGTTAACATATTCCTTTTGGTAGGGGGTTTTCACATCTGTAAAACAGCTCAGGAAATTTGCATCAAATACTGTTGTCTAAGTACCTCGAAGAGGAGCTAAAACAAATTATGGGAGAAGGCCTGTCCCAGGACAGTCCCATAGGGTCCTGTTCCAGTACAGTAGATTGTGTATGATGTTCTGTGGACCACAAGAACATCATGTGTAATTTTGTAAGGCGTATCAAAGAAAATCAAAGCCTATGTGTGTATATTATGATAGAAGAAGAGAATTCATCTGAGTTCTACATTGAAGTTGAACTGTTGGCTTTAACATATAAAAGTAAGCTGCTTTTGGGCTCCCTATCATGGAGCTCAAGAAGAAAGTTCAGTTCAGTCACTCAGTCATGTTCGACTCTTTGCAGCCACATAGACTGCAGCATGCCAGTCTTCCCTGTCCATCACTATCTCCCGGAAATGGTTCAAACTCACGCACATTGAGTCAGTGACACCATCCAACCATCTCTTCTCTGTCATCCCATTTTCCTCCTGCCTTCAGTCTTTCCCTAGATCTCAGGGTCTTTTCCAGTGAGTCAGTTCTTAGCATCAGGTGGCCAAAGTATTGGAGCTTTATCTTCAGCATCAGTCCTTCCAATGAGTATTCAGAACTGATTTCCTTTAGGATTGACTGGATCAATCTCCTTGCAATCCAATGGACTTTCAAGAGTCTCCTCCAACACCACAGTTCAAAAACACCAAGTCTTGGTGCTCAGCTTTCGCTCTGGTACAAGTGTGACACCCATAAATGACTATAGGACAAACCATAGCCTTGACTGGACAGACCTTTGTTGACGAAGTAATGTCTCTGCTTTTTAATATGCTGTCTAGATTTGTCACAGTTTTTCTTCCAAGGAGCAAACCTCTTTTAATTTCATGACCGTAGTCACCATCTCCAGTGATTTTGGAGCCCAAGAAAGTAAAGTCTGTCACTATTTCCATTGTTTCCCCATCTATTTGCCATGAAATGATGGGGCCGGATGCCATGATCTTAGTTTTTTTGAAAGTTGAGTTTTAAGCCAACTTTTTCATTCTCCTCTTTCACTTTCATCAGGACGCTCTTTAGTTCCACTTCGCTTTCTACCATAAGCGTGGTGTCATCTGTATATCTGAGGTTATTGATATTTCTCCTGGCAATCTTGATTCTGGCTTGTGCTTCATCCAGATCAGGATTTTGCATGATATACTCTGCATATAAGTTAAATAAGCAAGGTGACAATATATAGCCTTGTATTTTCCCAGTTTGGAACCAGTCCATTGTTCCATATTCATTTCTAACTCTTGCTTCTTGACCTGCATACAGATTTCTCAGGAGGTAGGTAAGGTGGTCTGGTATTCCCATCTGTTTCAGAATTTTCCATAGTTTGTTGTGATCAGCACAGTCAAAGGCTTTACCATAGTCAATGAAGCAGAAGCAAATGTTTTTCTGGAGTTCTTTTGCTTTTTATATGATCCAACGGACCTTGGCAATTTGATCTCCAGTTCTTCTGCCTTTTCTAAATCCAGGTTGAAAATCTGGAAGTTCTCTGTTCATGTACTGTTGAAGCCTAGCTTGGAGAATTTTGAACATTACTTTGCTAGTTTGTGAGAAGAGTGCAATTGTGCTATAGTTTAAACATTCTTTGTCATTGCCTTTCTTTTGGATTGGACTGAAAACAGACCTTTTCCAGTTCTGTGGCCATTGCTGAGTTTTCCAAATCTGCTGGCATATTTAGTACCGCACTTTCACAGCATCATCTTTTAGGAATACAAATAGCTCAGCTGGAATTCTATCGCCACCACTAACTTTGTTCATGGTGACACTTCGTAAGGCCCACTTGACTTTGTACTCCATGTCTGGCTCTAGGAGAGTGATCACACCATTGTGGTTATCTGGGTCATTAAGATCTTTTTTGTATTGTTCTTCTGTGTATTTTGCCACCTCTTCTTAATATCTTCTGCTTCTCATAGGTCCATACAGTTTCTGTCCTTTATTGTACCCATCTTTACATGAAATGTTCCCTTGGTATCTCTAATTTTCTTGAAGAGATCTGTAGTCTTCCCCATCCTATTGTTTTCCTCTATTTCTTTGCATTGATCACTTAGGGAGACTTTCTTATCTCTGCTCACTCTTCTTTAGAACTCTGCATTCAAATAGATATATCTTTTCTTTTCTCCTTTGCCTTTTGGGTCTCTTCTTTTCATAGCTATTTGTAAGGCTTCCTCTGACAACCATTTTGCCTTTTTGCACTTCTTGGCGATGGTTTTGATCATGGCCTCCTGTACAATGTTATGACGTTCTGTCCATAGATCTTCAGGCACTCTATCTATCAGATCTAATCCCTTGAATCGATTTCTCACTTCCACTGTATAATGTAAAGGATTTGATTTAGGTCATACCTGAATGGCCTAGTGGTTTTCCCTACTTTCTTCACTTTAAGTCTGAATTTTGCAACAAGGAGTCCATGATTGGAACCACAGTCAGCTCGTGGTTTTGTTTTTGCTGACTGTATAGAGAGCTTCTCCATCTTTGACTGCAATGAATATAATCAATCTATTTTGTTATTGACCATCTGTTGATGACCATGTGTAGAGTCATCTCTTGTGTTGGTAGACAAAGCTGTTTGCTATGACCATTGTGTTCTCTTGGCAAAACACTATCAACCTTTGCCCTGCTTCATTTTGTACTACAAGGCCAAACTTTCCTCCTACTCTGGGTATCTCTTGACTTCCTACTTTTGCATTCCAGTCCCCTACGATGAAAAGGACATCTTTTATTGGTGTTAGGTCTAGAAGGTCTTGGGTAGGTCTTCATAGAACTGTTCAACTTCACCTTTTTCAGCATTAGTGGTTGGCTCATAGACTTGGGTTACTATGATATTAAGTGCTTTGCCTTGGAAATGAACAGAGATCATTCTGTCATTTTTGAGATTGCATTTTGGACTCTTCTGTTGACTATGAAGGCTACTCCATTTCTTATAAGGGATTCTTGCCCAAAGTAGTAGATATAATGGTCATCTGAATTAAATTTGCCCATTCTGGTCCATTTAGTTCACTTATTCCTAAAATGTCACTGTTCACTCTTCCCATCTCCTATTTGACCACTTCCAGCTTACCTTGATTCGTGGACACAACATTCCAGGTTCCTATGCGATATTGTTCTTTATGGTACTGGACTTTACTTCCATCACCAGTCACATCCAAAGCTGGGCTTCATTTTTGCTTTGGCTCAGCCTCTCCATTCTTTCTGGAGCTATTTCTCTACTCTTCACCAGTAGCATATTGGGCACCAACTAACCTGAGTAGTTCATCTTTCAGTGTCATATCTTTTTACCTTTTCATACTGTTCATGAGATTCTCAAGGCAAGAATACTGAAGTGGTTTGCCATTCCTTTTTCCAGTGGACCACGTTTTGTCAGAACTCTCCACCATGTCTCATCTGTCTTGGATGGCCCTACACAGCATGGCTCATAGTTTCATTGAGTTGGACAAGGCTGTGATCCAAGTGATTAGTTTGGTTAGTTTTCTGTAACTGTGGTTTTCATTCTGTCTGCCCTCTAATGGATGAGAGTAAGAGGCTTGTGGAAGCTGCAAAGAGGAAATTTTTTGTCAAATCAGTTTCTACAGAATAAGTGCCAAAGAATGTGCAAAAATGAGTCATTCCATATGAGACATGGCAGTTTTAATTAAGATTACCATATGGATAACACTATAGCCCTTTACATCATCATCTACTGTGATCCATATGGTTCTAACCAGAGGCCATATAAATGAACTGAAGGGGATATGTTTGTGTCTGTTTGTTTTAGTTGCTCAGTCCTGTCCGACTCTTTGCAACCCCATGAGCTGTAGCCCACCAGGCTCCTCTGTTTATGGAATTTTCCAGGCAGGAATACTGGAGCAGGTTGCTATTTCCTCCTCCAGGGGATCTTCCTGATCCATGGATTGAACCCAGGTCTCCTGCATTGTAGGCAGATTCTTTAGCATCTAAGCCTCCCCAGGGAAGCCCCGAAGGGGATATAATGGGGGCCAATCATAGTGAATCCTTCACTTTTTTAATGTAGATACATTGCTAATTGCTATATTATATATTGATATATTTTTAAACTAAAATCAAATACAGGTATAATAAAACTCATTTTGTTTTAATTATGAATGGTAATTATTTGGAAAGAAACATGGTTCAAAGAAGCTTGTCATACATATATCTTTAAAACAGTAAGAGTTATAGGTGAATAGTTTCATATATTATTATATATATTATTTTTCATAAATATAATTTCCTCCACAATATTTTATCTTTCTTTCTTCTTATAGAAGTGTTCAGGAGATAAACTTTCACTTTTGAAATTTCGTCAAGCAAAGACCGTATCTCAAGGGTCAAACTCAATGAATATTCACCAAGCTGAACACAGTAATGGAACTGCCCCCCAGATTGAGGGATAGGGCATTATTAAGATACCAAAAATCTTTCTTGCGTACCGCATTTCACTTAATAACCCTAATGATAAAGGTAACTGCTGTCCTGACTTCTAAGAGCTTAGATTAGTTCTGCTTTTTTTGCTATTAAATCTCAAGGGTCAAACTCAATGAGTATTCACCAAGCTGAACACAGTAATGGAACTGCCCCCCAGATTGAGGGATAGGGCATTATTAAGATACCAAAAATCTTTCTTGCGTACCGCATTTCACTTAATAACCGTAATGATAAAGGTAACTGCTGTCCTGACTTCTAAGAGCTTAGATTAGTTCTGCTTTTTTTGCTATTAATGTAAATGGAATCATACATTATGTGAACTTCTGTTTCTGACTTCTTTGTCTCAACATTTTACTTGTGAAATTTATCCATGCTTTTGCCTTTAGTTGCAAATCATTCATTCCTGCTACTGTGTAGTACCTTTTTGTAAGGATATTCCATTTTAGTCAACCTAAAAATTTATAGGTAACAGGAAGGAATACCTTTTCAAATATTTACTGGCTTTTAAATATCTAGTATCTTTCGCAAATATCTGTTCAAGTCTTCTGTATATTCTTCTGTTAGATTTTTGTCTTTCTCCTATAATAAGTTTATTTTAAATATGTTTTTTGTTAGAGTATATATACTGCAAATATTTTTCCACTCTGTGGATTGTGGTATCTTTTGCCAAATATTAAGATGGTAATAAAAGTTCAATTAAAAGAAGAGTTCCAAAAATGTATTTGAATGTATTCTATCCTTCCCTATTTATTTTCTTTAAAAAGCTGATTTTATCTCTTGATATATTTAAGAACAAACATGCTCTCTTTTACCTATATCTGAATAAATAGCTTTTTCAACATTGACTCTCCATTATCTGAATGAATTATCAGACTCTTTGCCTAAAGGGAAACCATTAGTATACTAAGTGGTTTTTTACTAAATAGTTTGGGGTTCAAATATATTCATTTTTAGTAAACCAACATATTGTTGTCAGTGGGGTCAGTATGCTGCTGCTGCTGCTGCTGCTAAGTCGCTTCAGTCGTGTCCGACTCTGTGCGACTGCACAGATGGCAGCCCATTGGGGTCCGCCATCCCTGGGATTCTCCAGGCAAAAACACTGGAGTGGGTTGCCATTTCCTTCTCCAATGCATGAAAGTGAAAAGTGAAAGTGAAGTTGCTCAGTCGTGTCTGACTCAGCGACCCCATGGACTGCAGCCTACCAGGCTCTTCCGTCCTTGGGAGTTTCCAGGCAAGAGTACTGGAGTGGGATGCCATTGCCTTCTCCTTGGGATCAGTATAGCTAACAACTAATGCCTAAGTGTCAACATTTCAAGTAAATAATTTCTTATGTCAAATTCAGTTTGCTCAAGGAATAAGCAAATTATTATAATTATCTCCCCTCACCTTGTTTTTAGTAAATTAATTGAAAATTCTTTCTATTTATGGATGAATGCATATATACATATGTGTATGTGTGCGATGAAATGACACATACACATACATAGAGTGGAAAATACTGACTTAATAGAGGATAAGATGCAAATAATATTTCAGGCCTGAAGGACATTTAATTATAAGTTTGACAGCATTTATTACTGTGATTTGCAACAAGGCTACAAGGTTCAAATATAAAGATGTTAAATTTCCTCTAAGCAAAACCATTGATCTGAAGACTTTAACTTCTTTCCCTTGACAAAATGTATCAGAGAAGTGTGGGAAAGGCCAAATAGAGCTATTTGTTCTTAAATACTTTAGAGCACTGCATTTTTTCAAGGTATGCCTTAAGATTTCCTAAAGGAAATCAGTCCTGAATATTCACTGGAAGGACTGATGTTGAAGCTAAAACTCCAATACTCTGGCCACCTGATGCGAAGAGCTGACTCATTTGAAAAGACCATGATGCTGGGAAAGATTGAGGGAGGGAGGAGAAGGGGAACGACAGAGGATGAGATGGTTGGATGGCCTCACTGACTCAATGGACATGAGTTTGAGTAAACTGTGGGAGTTGGTGATGGACAGGGAGGCCTGGCGTGCTGCAGTCCATGGAATTGCAGAAAGTCGCACATGACTGAGCGACTGAACTGAACTGATGCCTTAAGAATAATCATTAATAAAAGAAATCATTAAATAGTATTGTTGTAGCCACACATTCTAGGAAACAAACTCACTCAGAAGGACAGTGCAGATAGTGGAGAGCAGTTTATTACACCAGCAGGCCCAGAGTCTCCTCTTGGCCAAGGACCCCGACAGAATTTTGTGAAAACCTTGTATACTTTAAATGTACTGCTCAAGCCCACATTCCCAAATTCCTTAAACCTAGCCTGGAAAGTGTTAAAGGGAGATACAGTCAGGTTACAGCCATGATTCTTAATAAGAAGGGTCAGCTGGTTATACATTGTAGCCTATACCAATGGGTGCCATAAAGATTACAAAGGCGCTTGACTATAAGGGGATTATTACATTCTTTTTGGCAACGGGAAATCTTGGTATAGAATCTGGTGTTTATCAGTCCAGGAGGCCAGTTCGGCCATAGGTATGTTATCTCCATGGTTACCAGGCGCATAGTCCAAGGCTCATGGAAAGTGCAAGATGGAGTTTCCTTCTTTCTCAAGATGGAGTCAGCTTGGCCTGTTCCTTTCCTCCCTCAGTATAAGTAGGAGAAAGAATAAAATAAAATAGGGAAGTAGTAATATCGGTATTACCTAGAGTTTGTAACTTTGAAATTTCTAGTTTTTGAAAATAGCCTAATATTTCCTGCAGATTACATTAAAATAACTGTATAGCATTCTTTTCTTCTACAGTGACTTCTTTTTGTGTGTGACTAAGTGATTTAAGAACAAGAACAAATGTTGCTTTGAATTATTTTTCATTTTCAATCCATTCCTTAGGGGCCATTGCTTTTTCTTTCTCTATTGAAAATTTTAAATCTAAGCCCAAAATGTTCTCTGACGCATTAGAAGCATATTTTCCCCCTATGCTCTTGACTTTGCCTAGATGGATAAGTCATAAAAGGATGGGGGCCATAAGCTGTTTTTAGATTTGTCTAATGTACAACTACTTCTCTAAATTAAAGAAGTACTCCTTCCAAGTAACCTCCTCTTCATATACACACATATGCATATTCACGCATAAAAATAAGCTAAATAAGTCACAGGAGACATATTTTTTTCTTGGACTTTTATTTCAGGAAATGTAAAATCCAGCCGAAAGGAAATGGGTTGCAGAGAATACACAGCTTATTTATTGTCAAATTCATTCAAGTTAAATGACTCAGTGGAGCCAGCAGTCATCAAGAGGAAGGGGAAGTGGAGTAATAGAAATAGCCACAGTGTATTATTTAACCACAGAGAGCTGTAATGGAAGAAAAGTGAGAGTTTTGATTAAGGTGTGGGGCTCTCTCTGGAGTGGGTACTTGTTGTACCTCTGTTTCATAGGTGAAAGCCACTGGGTCTCCAGTCACTTCATTTGTGTTTGATCTTTTAGGGGGTGGAATGNAAGTGAAGTTGCTCAGTCGTGTCTGACTCAGCGACCCCATGGACTGCAGCCTACCAGGCTCTTCCGTCCTTGGGAGTTTCCAGGCAAGAGTACTGGAGTGGGATGCCATTGCCTTCTCCTTGGGATCAGTATAGCTAACAACTAATGCCTAAGTGTCAACATTTCAAGTAAATAATTTCTTATGTCAAATTCAGTTTGCTCAAGGAATAAGCAAATTATTATAATTATCTCCCCTCACCTTGTTTTTAGTAAATTAATTGAAAATTCTTTCTATTTATGGATGAATGCATATATACATATGTGTATGTGTGCGATGAAATGACACATACACATACATAGAGTGGAAAATACTGACTTAATAGAGGATAAGATGCAAATAATATTTCAGGCCTGAAGGACATTTAATTATAAGTTTGACAGCATTTATTACTGTGATTTGCAACAAGGCTACAAGGTTCAAATATAAAGATGTTAAATTTCCTCTAAGCAAAACCATTGATCTGAAGACTTTAACTTCTTTCCCTTGACAAAATGTATCAGAGAAGTGTGGGAAAGGCCAAATAGAGCTATTTGTTCTTAAATACTTTAGAGCACTGCATTTTTTCAAGGTATGCCTTAAGATTTCCTAAAGGAAATCAGTCCTGAATATTCACTGGAAGGACTGATGTTGAAGCTAAAACTCCAATACTCTGGCCACCTGATGCGAAGAGCTGACTCATTTGAAAAGACCATGATGCTGGGAAAGATTGAGGGAGGGAGGAGAAGGGGAACGACAGAGGATGAGATGGTTGGATGGCCTCACTGACTCAATGGACATGAGTTTGAGTAAACTGTGGGAGTTGGTGATGGACAGGGAGGCCTGGCGTGCTGCAGTCCATGGAATTGCAGAAAGTCGCACATGACTGAGCGACTGAACTGAACTGATGCCTTAAGAATAATCATTAATAAAAGAAATCATTAAATAGTATTGTTGTAGCCACACATTCTAGGAAACAAACTCACTCAGAAGGACAGTGCAGATAGTGGAGAGCAGTTTATTACACCAGCAGGCCCAGAGTCTCCTCTTGGCCAAGGACCCCGACAGAATTTTGTGAAAACCTTGTATACTTTAAATGTACTGCTCAAGCCCACATTCCCAAATTCCTTAAACCTAGCCCGGAAAGTGTTAAAGGGAGATACAGTCAGGTTACAGCCATGATTCTTAATAAGAAGGGTCAGCTGGTTATACATTGTAGCCTATACCAATGGGTGCCATAAAGATTACAAAGGCGCTTGACTATAAGGGGATTATTACATTCTTTTTGGCAACGGGAAATCTTGGTATAGAATCTGGTGTTTATCAGTCCAGGAGGCCAGTTCGGCCATAGGTATGTTATCTCCATGGTTACCAGGCGCATAGTCCAAGGCTCACTGAAAGTGCAAGATGGAGTTTCCTTCTTTCTCAAGATGGAGTCAGCTTGGCCTGTTCCTTTCCTCCCTCAGTATAAGTAGGAGAAAGAATAAAATAAAATAGGGAAGTAGTAATATCGGTATTACCTAGAGTTTGTAACTTTGANGAAAGTGCAAGATGGAGTTTCCTTCTTTCTCAAGATGGAGTCAGCTTGGCCTGTTCCTTTCCTCCCTCAGTATAAGTAGGAGAAAGAATAAAATAGAATAGGGAAGTAGTAATATCGGTATTACCTAGAGTTTGTAACTTTGAAATTTCTAGTTTTTGAAAATAGCCTAATATTTCCTGCAGATTACATTAAAATAACTGTATAGCATTCTTTTCTTCTACAGTGACTTCTTTTTGTGTGTGACTAAGTGATTTAAGAACAAGAACAAATGTTGCTTTGAATTATTTTTCATTTTCAATCCATTCCTTAGGGGCCATTGCTTTTTCTTTCTCTATTGAAAATTTTAAATCTAAGCCCAAAATGTTCTCTGACGCATTAGAAGCATATTTTCCCCCTATGCTCTTGACTTTGCCTAGATGGATAAGTCATAAAAGGATGGGGGCCATAAGCTGTTTTTAGATTTGTCTAATGTACAACTACTTCTCTAAATTAAAGAAGTACTCCTTCCAAGTAACCTCCTCTTCATATACACACATATGCATATTCATGCATAAAAATAAGCTAAATAAGTCACAGGAGACATATTTTTTTCTTGGACTTTTATTTCAGGAAATGTAAAATCCAGCCGAAAGGAAATGGGTTGCAGAGAATACACAGCTTATTTATTGTCAAATTCATTCAAGTTAAATGACTCAGTGGAGCCAGCAGTCATCAAGAGGAAGGGGAAGTGGAGTAATAGAAATAGCCACAGTGTATTATTTAACCACAGAGAGCTGTAATGGAAGAAAAGTGAGAGTTTTGATTAAGGTGTGGGGCTCTCTCTGGAGTGGGTACTTGTTGTACCTCTGTTTCATAGGTGAAAGCCACTGGGTCTCCAGTCACTTCATTTGTGTTTGATCTTTTAGGGGGTGGAATGATTCCTGATCTCTGTGATGTAAAAATATCTGTGATGGTGTTCTGCTAAGAGCAAATATATAAAATATCCAAATGACTATAATAATCTTCATGTTTTCACATCTTAAACATATTTTTTGGACGTTTCATTCTGGTCATAAAATGGTCCCTCACCTGTCTCTTATACACATCTGGTGTGGGGCTCTCTCTGGAGTGGGTACTTGTTGTATCTCTGTTTCATAGGTGAAAGCCACTGGGTCTCCAGTCACTTCATTTGTGTTTGATCTTTTAGGGAGTGGAATAATTCCTGATCTCTGTGACGTAAAAATATCTGTGATGGTGTTCTGCTAAGAGCAAATATATAAAATATCCAAATGACTATAATAATTTTCATGTTTTCACATCTTAAACATATTTTTTGAACGTTTCACTCTGGTCATTTTGTTGGACTGAATATAGATTTTTTAAAAAATTATTTACTTAATGAATCAGCACATTGAAGTTAAATTATGGTTTAATAGCATCCTTCACTAAAGTTCCAAACAAGAATTTCTTCATCTGAGAATCTGTTTCAGAAACTTTTAGCCCTGTAGAAATAGCCTAAGCATCTAGATAACACCAATATCTTTGAGACATCAGAACAAATTTACAATTCCAAGAATAGCATCAACATGTCACCATGTCACTATTCAGTACAGCATGCTTTCTTTTTCTAGTCAAGCCTTTGAAGGTAGGGTATTGAATTTTTCCTCAAACTTTTAAATGATCCATAAATATCCTTCCATAAAAGACCTAAAACTACTCTTTTGGAAAGCCTTTAAATTTTTCAAATGGTTGATACAATTTGTGCAAACTGAAAATGTCAGCAGGGATAGAAAAAATTACAAACTCTTGAAAAACAAGGAGCAACCGAAGATACAGTCTCTTCTTCTAAAAATTGAACTCTGAGTGACAAGTTTGGTTGCCACAGAGAAGTCATTAAAATTTTTTTTCTTCAGTCTTCTATTCACAAACCTAACAGGAATGCAGCAAAAGATGAGGCTTCTTTTTCCATTTAGTAAAATTTTTACTTGAAATAAAATTCTGATAAATCTATTTTTATTCAGAGTTTTATTTTCTTTCCTGCTTCAACCAAAGTAACATAAAAATAAACTCCAAAAAAAATTTTTAGGGCAGTTTTTATTGCCTTTTTGCAACTGGGCTCCATTTGTAATAGGATATTTTGTAGGACAGTGGTATGTAGCCCTTTCCTTCAAGGGAGTATTTGTTCAGGGTGTGTGTAGGAAAAAGCGGAAAAGTGGTGCTGAGTTTCTATTTTCAGTGAGTTTGGGATATAACATTGACCTGTCTATTCTTCTCCATCATTCACTTGCATACTGCCACTATCTGACAGACCCAGTACGCATAGCTGAGTAAGAAGGCAAAACCAGCAGTGTCAGGCAAGGTAAGGATACTTCTAATCAATGCAGAACAGTAATGCCTGTGAGCATATCTGAGAGATCACATACTACCACTGTACTTTGAATCTCTGTCTTATATATTTCAGATATATTGAAGGTGAACTGGGTGCTCAACACCAAATAACTGTGGTATTTTTAGTTATGAAAGAACAAAAAGCTTGACTTTCCATGTATTAAAATATTACAAAAGATAATGTTTTCCCCCTAGAACAGCTTCTGATAACAAAGTAATATAAAATCAATGTAAGCATGAAAAAATACAGAAATTAGCATAGCAAATTTACCTTCTCAAAGCATATTTTTCATAATTTGACTCATAAATATATAGAATGAACATGTCAAAGAATTTTGAACTCATTAATGAAGGAACCAGTGGGCGTTAAAATGTAGTTACCAGTGCTGTAGATGTGAGATGCTTTAGGGCTTGAGGACTTGGGGGAAGACTTGTGGAAGGGAAGGGGCTCACTGGACCTGAAGCCTGGGTTGGATTTGGGCAGAGAACAGGTAATTCAGAATCACACCCTGGTGAAAAGGGAGAAGGAAGAAAGTGTTAGTCCCTCAGTCGTGTCCACACTTTGCGATCTCATGGACTATAGCCCGCTAGGCTCCTCTGTCCATGGGATCTCCTAGGCCTGAATACTAGAGTGGGTTGCCATTTCCTTCTCCAGGGGATCTTCCTGACCCAGAGCACAAACGTGGGTCTCCTGAATTGCAGGCAGATTCTTTACCGTCTGAGCCACTAGGGAAGTCTAGTAGTTACCAGTGCAACTGAATATTTTTACACATTTTAAAAAAGGGACTGTTAGAAGATTTCTAGTTCAGATACAAAACTTGAGGCAATAAAATCTCGTTGAGTGTGTCTTTTCTCCAGGCAGAAATCTGCAAATGACCATGTATAGTTTTCCATTTCTAGATTAAAAAACAACAACAAAAACCTCGCTACCTGATTGAATCTCCTGGTAGAGCCTGACCATTGTCTAAATGATGGTAGGTTTAAGCTCCAAAGCCTAACACTGTGAGTCTATTCCTATAGGTATCAGTAATTTAAAAAACAAACAAAGAAAACAAAACCTTGTTTATTGGTTTCCAGGAAAGTGAGCATACCTTTCTTTGTTGAAGATGAACATTTGCCTATATGCTATACAGAACCAAGCATGAGATAAATGCAGAGAATATCTGTAGATGCTTGAGATAAATGCAGAGAATATATGTAGATGAGCCTGAATAGCTGTGTTTAATGTATTACAGAATCAGTGTCAGTGTGGAGAGGAGTAAAGTTCTTTATCGGGGTATCAGTAATAATTCTTTCATAAGAATTGTATCAGTGTTGTCTCTGAGGACATGTTAAGGACAGTGAGGGCATTGACAAATCTTTAGGGCTTTCAAATCCATTTTGAAAATTGTAGAATCTCTGAAATATTTATGTAATTCACAATTTACTTGTATAAAACCATCATTTACTTTGAAATCTCTTTCCATGCATCTCTTATAATAGTGTTAAACGAGGCCAAGACATATGGGGCATTTCAAATAAATCTAATTTTTTCTATTTCCCTTTTGATTAAATGAGGAAAAACAAGCCTTTATTATTCCCCAAATGTCTCTAAGAACTCTAAACTTAGTTTTAGATAGAAAAGACAGGCATTTTTTGGACTAAATTTAGAGTTTGATCTAAAGGAAAACAAAAAGATTAGCACAGAAAATTTGGTCATCTGATTAAAATAGGCTCCTAGGTGTCTAAGAACAATTAATCAGTATGGCAATATAATACTTTAAGTAAACATGAGAGAAGAAATCTCAGCTCCTTCTGATATGAGGAATATATTTTTCATTGTTTAAATATCAAGGACATGGTGAGGACAAAACAAAACCATACATTTATTTGAATACTCTGATGAGGCATGAAAATGTAGCTGTTTGGGCATACCATTTCAATACTCCATGCATGCTGCAGTCCATGGGGTCGCAAAGAGTTAGATACAACTGAGTGACTGAACTGACTGATGTTAAGAAATGACAACATACTTCAATTATGATATTAATTGATACCTAAATTCTGTCTTGCACTAATATGTGGCTGTAAAAAATGCATCAGTTCACTTTTTAAAAACTTGCTTGAGGACAAGAGTACACTCTTTCTTTCTCTTAAAACCAAGAACTTATGGTATACATGCAGTCATTTTTTTCCATGCCATTATAATTCTTAGTCTAATTTCAAACATCAAAACTGATTATAACTTTTAGTCAGGTAAGTTCTATTGCAACTGAAGGTAGTGAATGATAACTGTCAATGTCAACCAGGTTGCTAAAAGGATCTGGAGCAAAATAATGGGCTACCTACTGGTACCCACACTACTTTTACCCATTCTTAATTGACTAAATGGACGTGTTCATTAACTTGACTGCCAAGCATAGCCACTCTGTAGCATGCTAAAGTAACAAAAAAGTTCTGTGTATATATGTGTGTGTATGTATATCTTACTCCTTGAAAGGAAAGTTATGACCAACCTAGACAGCATATTAAAAAGCAGAGACATCACTTTGTCAACAAAGGTCCGTCTAGGCAAGGCTATGGTTTTTCCAGTAGTCATGTATGGATGTGAGAGTTGGACTATAAAGAAAGCTGAGCACCGAAGAATGATGCTTTTGAACTGTGGTGTTGGAGAAGACTCTTGAGAGTCCCTTGGACTGCAAGGAGATCCAGCCAGTCCATTATAAAGGAGATCAGTCCTGGGTGTTCATTGGAAGGACTGATGTTGAAGCTGAAACTCCAATACTTTGGTCACTTGATGTGAAGAGCAGATTCATTTGAAACGACCCTGATGCTGCGAAAGATTGAGGGCAGGAGGAGAAGGAGATGACAGAGGATGAGATGGTTGGATGGCATCACCAACTCAATAGACATGGGTTTAGGTGGACTCTGGGAGTTGGT